>CAKNXH010058660.1:0-11563 GCA_932178445.1 Andricus quercusramuli | reverse complement strand
CATTGCGATTCAGGATAGGGTTCTCAGCACCAGGAATTATCGCAAACACGTGTTACGTAAAGACGTGGTTGACCGGTGCCGATTATGCCAAGTCTGTTGTTTTTCATTTCAGGAATGAAAATAATATTTTAAAAACAAAATTTATTCAGTCTGAACAAGACTAAAAATTCGCTCTTAAAAATGCTAAGCATAGGTTAATGCCGTAGAAATAAATCCTTCTTGGGTTTGCAAAAGGACCATGATTGTTTTAAGTTTGCTTAGTGGACCATTTATTGTTGACAGCATTGGTTTTCGAATGTTATGCTTTCGTTAAAAATTTAGTACATTCAATTTCATATGTGTAGATTTTCGAACAGCTTAAGTTCCGGAAGAATTTGAATTGTTCCTCTCTCCATCGCACAAAGTTATCCAGCACCACACCGTTCGTCTGTTGTTTCACAACCAGGTTTGCTGAAAATTGAAAACGAATTTGTTTTATTTTTTAAGACTTAGAAAGACATTATGGCACCCACAGGAAACTTTTTAGCCTCCCTCCACCTTCACTCCGCCGAAGGAAAAATCAAAATTTTGTTTTTTCGATACGCTTTCTATTCTTGTTAAAAGAAATATTCTGGTAGTTCAATGTAAACATTTTTGTATGAAAAACAAATAATACATATAATAAATATTCTTCTGAATACCATTCGTCGCAGCCCCTCGTGATCCAAGCAGCACTTATTGCAAGAGCCGCAGCCAGAACAAGGAAGAAAAATATAATTGCGCAATTCATTTTTTTCAGAAGAATGATTATACTTCTTCCTCTTCCGTTGCTGCTTTTATACCATGCAAAGTCGTAAATCTAACCCCTCCGGGACAAATTTTATCAGCGAAAAATGACATTGAGCAAACAAACATATCCCTGAAACACTTTACGAAAATGCAACATATTTTCCTCATGGGGGGAGATTAGCCAATCAACTGGCTACACGTACCCAGTAAGCGGCTGGTGAAACGCAAACTGCTTTATTAGGGTCTATAACTATTACCCCCCCCCCCCCCCCTTTTTTTAATTTTTTTAAAAAAACTTCATTCATGAATTTTTTTGGGGGTGATTCAAAAATTATTTAAGGTTTTTTGGGTTGGTTGGGGGGGGGGGGGGTGTAGAATCTCAGTATTTCTTATGAATTAAGGACGTAAATCAACTTTTGAACAAGTAGTATGATTTCGAACCAAAAAAAAAACGAATTCTCGACGAAAAATGTGTAGTTGAATCCTCAACTAACAAAGATTAATTTTCAATTAAAGAAGACAAATCTTCAAAAAGTGTTGAATTTTCAACCAAAAAAGATTTTTCAGTAATAGAGAAAAAAATGTCATTCAAAATCTCAAAATTTTAAGCCGAAGAAGAATTGAATTTTTAACTAAAAAATTAATTTTCAACCAAGAAGTTAACTTTATAATAAAAAAGACGATTTTCAATTTTCAATTTGTAGCAGAAAAATTTGGCAACAGTAACGGAATAGCTACATTTGTAGATAAAAAGTTCAACTTTTCACAAAAAAGGTTAATTTTTAACTAAAATAAGTACTCCCAAGTATTCAAACGTTGATTTTCAATGGAAAAAATTAATTTCCTAATCAAAAAACAAATATTTAACAGAATACATGATGTTTCTATCAAATTTTTATTGAATTCTTAACTCGTAAAGAAGAAATTTTATACCAAAAATGGAACAAGAACGTTTTCAGATGAAAAAACGCATTTAAAACAGAAGAGTTAAATTTCTTCAAAAAAAAAAAAAGTTAACGTTCTACCAAATTTTTGAACTTTTAAGCGTAAAAGACGAATTTCCTACAAAACAGTCTTCAACTTCAAAACTAACAAAATAAATTTTTCAGAACGTTCCTCAACTTTCAACCAAAGATTTTAATTTTTGACTCAAAAAGATGAATTTCTAAAAAAAATGTAATAATTGAAATTACAAAAAAAGTGTTTAATTTCTAGCCAAGAAATGAACTTTCAGCTGAAATTATGAATCAGCAACTAGAAGCATTAATTATTAACAAAGTCGTTTAACTTTTGAACAAATAGTTCATTTTTTCCTCATATTATTGAATTTTTCATTAAAAAATACGAACTTTCTACAAAGTAGTTAATTTTTTTTTGTATTTTCAGCTGAAAAATATGATATTTCTGAAAAAATAGATAAATTTTGATACAAGAAAGGTCAATTCTTCACAAAAATTGAACAGTAGACTTTTCAAGCGAAAATAGTGAACTTTCAATTTGAAATAGTTCAATTTTCTTATTGGTTTTTATTAATTCAGTTCGCATTAAGCGGTAGGTTTAGCTATCGCTGAATTATAAAACGCATGATAAATTTTTCAATTTAAATTGTTAACTTTTTATTACGGTCAGCAAATATTAAGAAAAATTTTTTGCATATATACATTTTTTAAAAATATATAGTTTTATCTTTTATTGAATTATCAAAGTCACGAATGTTCTAAAAGTTCAACATTTTCAAACACAAGTTCGTAAAATTTATGTTCGAATTTTTAACATTTCAAGGCGGGCTGAAGATGTTTAAAAAAAATTTAATACACGTGCAGTTTTTAATGGTATATGGTTTTATTATTTCCTGAATTATCGAACTCACGGCTGTAGTTGCGGTTTGCGATATTTAAAAAATAATTCTATAAATTTCTTTAAAATTAAAATTTTCAGCTTTTTAATAATACCAGGAAATATTCTGAAATATTTTTCGACCTGCAAAGAATTATTTTCAACAGAACAACGGAATTTTTGAACAAAAGATGACTTATTAACAAAATGGTTAAATTTTCAACGAATTAATTACATTTCCAACACAATAGTTGAATTTATAACAACATCGTTCAATTTTCGACCGACAAAAGTTAATTTCCAATGTGCATTTTTTTGTACTTTTTATTTATTTCTGTTACATTCATTTTTATTTTGTACAAGATTTTTTGTAAGTCGAAAGCCTTGAGCAATTTTCAACGGAAATATGTCCATGCCTGAACCTAAATTAAAATTCTTCAAACAGTTCTCTTATATGTATCATCATTGAAATTGCCTGCTAAACAAAACATACAAAGTTTTTTAGGGGTGGTTTTTACATAACAAGGGCTTATTAATATAAGAACACATGGCATCGCTAACAAAAAATCAGTTATATTATTATTGATTGTCCACACCAAATATTTTAATCCATTGCTTACAGAAATGCTATATTAATAAATATATTAATCATTAATTGATTAAGGGGTGGATCTAGGGGTAGATTTTCTAAATTATGATGTATGGGGTGAGTATTTTTACAACTCAGGCTAATATGGTAATAAGGTATCAATTAGAACAATGTTGTGTAAAAACAATAAATAAAAACGATGTTACCTCTTAAAACACCAAAAGACTCAAAAATATAGAAGAGATGATTTCAACCCCTAAATGTGAACGTTTGCCCAATTTTTTTTTATAGTCCGGGATCCTTTTTTCACCTGCTAAGTAACCAAAAAATCAGCGCCGGACATCAACCAAATAGTTAAACTTTCGGTAAAAGACATTATTTTACAACAACAACAACAACAACAAAGAATTTTTAACAAATACTTGTTTAAAAATGTATGTATTTCGTTGAGAATTCATATTTTCTGGTAGAATTAATATTCTTGGTTGAAAATTCAACTCTTTGGTAGCGAATCTTTTTTTTTTAATGTAACTCTATACTTGAAAATTGATCAGGTTTAGTTCAAGATTCAAGTATTTTGTTGAAAATTCGTCTTTTTTGGTTCAAATATCAACTGTTACATTGTTTGTTGAAAATTACTATTTCCAGGTTGAAAATTCAACTGTTTTGTACAGAATTCGTTTTCTTTTTATAGAAAATTATTTTTTTTAACTAAAAATTTCACTATTCGATTTTTGGTTGAAAGTTGATTTTTTTAGTTGAAAATTCAAATATTTGTTTGAAAATACATGTATTGTTTTGCAGAATCGAATTATTTTATGGAAAATCCATCCTTTTGTTTGAAAATTCGTCTTTTTTGGTAGAAAATTTTTTTGTGTGTTGAAAATACAACTTTACGGTTAAAAATTAGTCTGTTTCAGTTGAGGATTCAAGTAATTTACTGAAAATCCGTATTTTTTGGTTCAATTCAACTAGTTTTTATTTTTAATTAAAATATATTTTATTAAACTACTTTCTCAAAATTTAATTTTCTCTTGATGAAGAATCATAATTTCAGTTGAAATTTTTTTCTATTATGTTAAAAAATGATTTTTTTGACAAAATTCAACTGATTATTTGTATATTTACTTTTTTGTTGAAAATTCATATTCTCGGGTTGAAAATTTAACCATTTTTTTTATTCGTCTTTTTGACTTGAAAATTTGCCACAAGAAATATCTGGAAGATTTTAAGGTAATGTTTTTGATTTTTCAGATTTTTTTTAAATTTCAGGAAAAATTCGAATTATTTTGAAAGATATTTAGAATATTTCGACATGTCAAAAATATCTTCAAGACCAATCAATTGTAAAAAAAAAATAAAAAAAGATTTTAAAAGAATTAAAAAATGTGGAAATTAAAAATATTTTCAAACCTGAAAACTTTTCTGAAAACATATAAAGTATTTCCTAATTTCTTCCAAACTTCTAAAAGTCCTGAAGTTTGAGAGGTCTAACTGACGCCAATTATTATTCCTCAGATTTTGTAACATCGTACAAAATAATGAAATTTTCTGTACAATTTTTTGAATTCATTTTCGACATATCTGAAATCTTCAGATATATTTTCAAATTTTCTGCAAATTCGTAGGAAAATTAGATTCATACTTTAAAATCAAAATCATAATACTGATTATGCTTGTTCTCATATCTCAGAATCTCTTTCCTAGCTAGAATGTTTTTGTAATTTTGAAAGTTTTTCCAATTTTGTTGAGAAAATTTTGATTTTGTTTAGAAGAATTATAGGAATTTTAGAAGTTATAAAGCTTGAAAATTTAAAAGGTAAAGTAAAAAATATATTCCGTTCATTTGAAGGTTCAGAACTTTAAATTACAAGAAAAGGTTTATTGGTACTCAGGTAGTTGAAACTTGTCGCCGTTCCCCTTCTACTGTTGTTTCGTAGGAAACCACCATCTGGCTGTCTAGTCTCAAAATCCCGAGACGATCCGAGCGATATATCGGTTCTCCGATACCAAACCGATACGAGACAAAACCGAGAGTGGAGTCTCGGAAACCGATACCGATAGGAGAAACATTATTTACAATAGAGAGAACTTCACGCACTTCTCTCACCTCTGAATACAATACTTGTGACATAGGGTACTGAGATCCCTCAATTTTGACTAGCAGATCTGATGCAGAAGTACCATAATCAACCACAAGAACAGCCTCAGCCTTGATTATTTGGATCTCTCCATTGGTTAGCTGTTTGAAATATTTGACAGCCTTAACTGACTCCGATTTAGGCACTTTTTTGGCAAATTCTGCAACATTTTCCACATACTCTGACAAATACATGACTGATTTTCTCCAATTTCCCCATATTGTCATAACCGGTAGAGGAAAAAGTTGAACGTCTCCTCCGAATAGATCAAATGATAGTCCCCCTACTTCAGGTCACTCCAGCCACGATTTTGAAGGTTAAATAAAGAAAATATGGCCCGCGTTCCTCTTCTATTCTGCGATATGCGAGCCTTGTCATTTATTGAAAGTGTTGCTGTATTAGCTAGGGATCCAATGAAAATTAGATGATGGGTATTTGAAACAGAATGGGTTTGATCTATTCGGAGGAAGAAATTATACAATTAGGATCGAACTTTACCCACAGGTAATTTCGTTCAATCAATAAATTGTATTTCGCGTCTCCTCCTCAAGATCAAATGGTAGATGTTGGAAGCAACAAGATATACGGCAACTTATTTTATTTGTTACAATGGAGAAACATGAAAAATATTTGATACTTTTATATCAAAATAGGAGAGTCCAAAAAACTCTTTGTTAAGATATCCTTAACCCAATGACTCAGGGTCTGCGATGAGACGTCTTGATGAGGTTTTCTGGTAGAGATAAACAATTTTCTAGTGGATTTTCGTAAAGACTTCGAAGTGAGAGCTGAGAGCGTCACAAGCTTTTTAGATAAATCTTGAAAATTCAAGTCTTCATTAGTCGGTTTGGAAGAAAAATAATTTAGAACCACTTGCGGATTCCAGGTATGGTTGTATCTGGGGCGAGCTGGTCGAATATTCGAAATTCTGTTAAAAAACGATTGTATTCTCTCATCGTTGGTGATTCGAGAATCTGCAATCAACGATAACGCAGACCTGGTACAGTTGATTTTACTATACGAAGAGCCTTTTTCGTACTCTTGAGTAAGAAACTTGTGAATCTCAGGAACTTCTGGCTTATAAGGATTTACAGAGTTGCGTAGAGAAAAGGTCCACCATTTCTGAAGAGCCACTTCATAGTTCTTCATTGATGAGTTTTTAATCGAAGCCACAGACATTTCAAGTGAGGTATCTGGAATTCCTTTTTCCCTCCATGCTTGCCGGACAACATCCCTGCCACCAGGGTAAGGTGTTTGCAAAGTGGATGCGGTTCCCCATTACAAGAAAGTAGGAGATTCATTTTTGGCTCAAAATAAATTGGTTCTTGTATCAGCATTGAATGAAAAACAGGGTACTAAGGCTGAGTAGGTCAGTCTGGAATAATTATAACACCCTCAGATTTCTCGGATTTTATTTCGTTAAGGACCTTTAGAATAATTGCAAAAGGTGGGGAAGCATAGAAAAATATTTTTTCCAAGAGAACGTAAAAGCATCTGCTGCTAGAGAACCAGGTTCCTCTTTCCACGATACATAAGGCACACATTTATTATTTGTTCTGCTAGCAAATAAATCAATATTTAGTTTTCCGAATTGTTTAGTTATTTTTCTTAAAGCAAAATCAGCTAATTCATATTCAGTTTCGGGCAATAATTTCCAGGATTCGAGGTCTGCCTCGAAATTTTATTTCGAGCTAATATAAGAAGCAAATATGAAGATAGTAGTTGTATTATCTATTCGCGATGGAACCTCACAAGACTTCAAAGTTCTTGTAAAACAGTGAAGGCCGAAGAGAGCAGCTCTGAATTCTAATGCATTTATATTAAGTTCATGCTCATCTTGAGTCCTAAAAAAAACATTTTTGGGTTAGTCCAATGATTTCTATCGGGTTAGAGCCCGTAATTAAAAACGATATCTTTAAAAACAGGATAGATTCTGTCAAGCGATTTGGCATGTGCCTAATCTTAATATAGGATCCCATCTTAGGTCGAATCAAGATTCTTATTGACAATATTCAGGTTAGAGTCCGGAAATTGACTGAAGCAAACATTTTACAGGCTAGAGCCCGATGAATGGTATCAGGAACATATTTACAACTGAAAGAGAAAAACGAGCTTACATGGACTGAATGATTCTGACATAGACGAATCAGAACCAGATACTTTGCGGCGCCTCGCCTTTGCTTTCTTTGTCCTCTTTGCATCCCTTTCCAGTTTTTCGATTCTAAGGAGAAGTTTTTCGGCCTTTTTTGATTTATACGTTTCATCTTTTGAAGAGCTCGAAGATTTCTTCTTGAGAATTCAACCGTTTTGTTGAAAATTCGTCTTTTTGGATTGATGATTCGAAAATTTGATCAAAAATGCGACCTTTTTTGGTTGGAGTTAATTCTTTTCTGTTTTAAAAATTTGACGATTTGGCAAAAATGTAGTAATTTTCTCAATAGAAATAAGTTTCATACACATTTATCAATCTTTAAGGATCGCAAAAATAAGAAATGTTGAGCTTTTACTAAATTTGGGACTTCCATAATTCAGTGAGCAATGCTACTATATACCATTAAAAATACTCGTGCATTACAAAATATTTTTAAATATCTTTCGTCCGTATTGAAAAATTGAAAATTCATACAAAAACGTAACGAAATTGTTTTTAGAAAATGTCGAACTTCTACTACAGTCGTGGGTTTAATTCAGTAAATGATGAAACTATATACAGTTGGAAAATATGTCTTCACTAACAAATATTTCCTAATATTTTCCAGCTTCATTAAAAAGTTCAAATTAATAAAAAAAAATTAAAACTTTATGAAATAATGTTGGGAAAATTCCAAGCTCGACTTGTTTAATAATTCCTCCTTTAGAAAAAAGATTGTGAAATTTCATGTCCAGAGTGAAAATTTGCAATCAATTATAATACAATATGACGACAAAATTATGTGGCAAATACTGAACGGGACGAAATATTTATATCAGAAACGAAAAGCCAAAGGCAGCTCATGTCATAAGTGGAAATTTGCAGAACTAAATAAAAATAAAATTTTGGTGGGGAAATTCTAAGGAAGCATAATTGAATTTTAGCCTGCAAAATTTCTGGCATTTCATAGGTTAAGAAGATTCAAAATTCATTTTTTGAAAATCCGAGGAAAACGGTGGGCATGGTTGGAGAAGAGGTGAAGTCATGTACCACCGCTGCCACCTATTTTTCCTTCCGCAATCTGTTTCTTACGTACGAGATAATGATTTTTATATCATTTTCATATTATAAATGTTCAATAACGGATTGGAAATTTTTTGTATTTTCCTAACATAGTATATTGCATAAGGTAAAAATAATAAAAAAGATACGACCTATTTCTCAGAAGTATACATTTTTGTTAAATACTAAAATTCATCGGAATGACGCTTAGAACTCTGACGAATGTAGTTACAAAATTATTGAGCTCACGACTTTCGAAAAAATTGTGAATTTCTTAAAAACATGTTCATAAAATTTCCTGCTTTTCAAACTCCATATGCCGATTAATGTGCGAATAATCAGTACTAAAACGATTATTGGAATTTTTCAAACAGGTTCTCAGTTAACTCTAACTAAACTGTATCCGTTCAATATGATCAATATAGAAAATTTGAAGACTATTTCAATTATCTGTTCTATTCCAAAAAAATATGTTGGTCAATAGACTACCAAGACATTTGTACTTTTCAACTTGTTCTATTCTCTCCTCATTTAGGACAACATTGCACATTGATTTTTCAGCCTTTTCTTCAAACACCATAATTTTTTGTTATTCGCGTTAATTTTGAGACATATGTTCTTCATACTTGTATTCAATTCACTTAACATCCTTTGCAAGTCTACGATTGAATCTGTCAAAAAAACTTATTATCTTCAAACGCTAACCCACGCACCTTTTCTGTCCTATGAAATCCCTTACATGTTGTCAAATTCTTTGAAATTCCAAATCGTAAAAGCCCATTGAAATAAGCCGGAACTATTTAAAATCTTTGGAATTTAAGTCAAATTAAACCCATTCGTTAAACATAGAAAAAAATTTAAAGCATCAGAAGTCTTCTCACTTTGATCTATTTGAAATAAAATTGGAACAATTCTCGATTCATTTTCTTCATTAAATTTTTCTACTACAGTATGAATAGTTATCTTTTTTAAATATTTTAAAAGATGAAAAAATGAAATTCATGGAAATACACTTAGTAATTACTTAAATAAGTGAATTTAAATTTTCAGGATTTTAAAAGATATCAAGACAGGAACCGGAAGGTTGAAGATGTTTTACTTATTTTTGCAGGATCCTTAAAAATGTTCGAGAAACTAATTTATTCCAAAAGACATTAAAAGTTTTAGAAGTTTTATAAAGACTCAAAAAATTGTAAAACAAAAAGCTTACAAAAATTGTAAGAGGGTATTTCTAACGATTCCGAAAGTTTTGCAATATTTTTTTGGTATTTTAGGAAATATTCAAATTTCTTCAAGAAATATTCCAAAAGTTTGAGAATTATGAAAGGTTTCAGGGGAACAAAAAAAAATTAAGGTTGCCAGCAAAATTAAAAATAATTATTCATTGGACCCATTAACATAAAGAGAGTAATTTAAACAATTTCATAAGCTTTAAAAAACTTTTAAAAATAATTTGTACGAGTTTAGGATTTTTTGTTTTGTTTTGCATAATTTTTTTTAAAAACTTGAGAAATAATTTGTGTTCAAAAAAAAAAAAGGAGCTGCTTATAAGTATTGAAAGGTTTCAAGAGAATGAAGTTTTTATTTAAGAATTCAGAAAAAAATATTAGTAGCTTCTAAAGAATTTTGGAATATCTCAAGAGAATATAAAAATAATTTAGGATTCCTGATAACATTTTTTATTATTTTTAATTTCAAAAAATTAATTCATTAAAAAAATAGTATTTCAAAAGATTTTAGATTTGATTCATTTATTTGGTGAAAATGATCGATTTGGTTAAAAATTCGTCATGTTTCTTGGTAGAATTTCGTTGAAAATTCATATATTTGGTTGAAAATTTATGTATTTTGTTCAAAAATCTTACTTTCTTATGTTATGGAAAACTAATCCTCTTGAATGAGAATTTAACTAAATGTTTGAAAATTTAGGTTTTTCATTGAAAATTCACCTTTTTTCGTTAAATTCAACTATTTTCTTATTGAAATTGAAATTTTTTTGTCATTTAAGTTATTACATATTTTGTTAGAAATTGGTCATTTTAGGTTAAGAAACAACTCTTTGGCTGAAACTTGAGCAACATTCTTAAAAATTTATTTTTGTCGTTGAAGATTCATAATATTAGTTTAAAGTTCATATCTTTGATCAAAAAAAGAAAAAATCATTCAAAATGTTGAATTTTCACACCAAGCACAATTCAACTGTCAAATCAGAAGATTAGTTTTCAATTTTGAAAAATTTTCTTTCCACTGAAAATCCGGATTTTCAACAAAATACATGATTTTTTTACGAAATATTTGATTTTTTCTCTCCTTATGGAATAATTCTTAATCAAAAAATGGATAGCTTCGTTTTTAGATAAAAAAACAAATTTACAAAACAGTAAAGTTAAATTTGATCAACAAAAACCGTTAATTTTAAACCAAATAATTGAATTTTTCCCCAAATTGTTTAATTTTTAAAAAGACTTATTTTTCACAAAACACCTAAATCTTTGAATAAATAGTCTAACCTTCAATCAAGAGAATAAATTTTCCACAAGAATGAACGAATTTTAAACAGAATACATGAATTTTCAACCAAATGATTGAATTTTGAACTGAAAAAAGTAAATCTTTAACCACGTATGAGATAGATACAAATTTAATTTTCTATAAGAACAGATTGAATTAAAAAAAAAGAATAATTCTTAAGAAGAAATTTAATAGTAGTGGCTTTCACTTTTTTAATTTCAACTTCTTGATAACGCTGGAAAACCTAAGGAAATATTTTTTTGTTTGTAAAAATCACCCTCAAATCTTCCACATTTTTTTTTCTATACTTATAGAAATCTTTTGAAATCTGTTTGAGTCCTATTTTTCCTAATGAATTGATTTTTTGATATAAAGAATAATTAAAATGTGTTCCCGGAATCTTAAATAATTATTTTTATTCTCCTGAAATATCCAAAAATTCTTCAAAAGCTTCCAAATTTTTTTCTGAATTCTTAAAGAAGCGTCATTCTCATGAAACATTTTAATACTTGTAAACAGCTTCTT
>CAKNXH010058658.1:0-21289 GCA_932178445.1 Andricus quercusramuli | reverse complement strand
ACAATATTATACGCGCAGTACAATTCAAGAAAAACATATTGCTCCAAGCATTTCATTACTATAAATTATTGACAAAGATATTCTTTCTTTCTCCATACATGCTATGTCACATTTTTCAGTGAGATTGTGACGTCTACGAAACTGTTCGAAGCTATTCGTACCAAAATTTTGATACATGTAAACACGTTCTTTTATTGTTTTGCTTCTAAAATTAAGACGTAATTAAAATATAGTCTTTTCTTGTTTTGCTTTGTATGCCAACATGTTATATTATTTATATTGTGTATGATGTAAAATTTCATATATTTCTTATTATACGAGATATTACCTATTGCCAGAAATTTTCATTACCTTTCACTAGCTTTCTTATTATTGATGCTGAAAACTTTTTAGAAACTTCTACTTTGTTAATGATATATTTGTTTAAATCACAAACGACAGTATAAAAAATTCATTCTTGTTTGATATCAAATTAAACTAAGCGAAACAAAAATTTCCTAAATACCCCTCGAAAACTTTTGAACTTGTACGATATGTTCTAAAGATTGTTTATTTACATTTATCTCCAGTTACTCGAAATATGTTTCAGCATTCGGATCCTTGAAACTTTTTGAAGAAAAGTGTATAATTTCGAATTTTAAATAAACGAAGGTTACTCAAATATGTTGTCTAGTTCTAGCGATATTGCTAATTAGAAACAAAATATAAATTGCTTTTAACTAGAGAACAGATTAAATTCTTACCTATAATTATGAAAAGAGTATGTGAGATGGTAGGGTCTTTTTGGTTTTACATGTGAAAGAAACCAACGAATGCTGAATATCAAAACATATACATCAACGACTTCCAGACCACTGAAATGTTTTATTGAATACAATATTGGGTAAAAAATAGTGTTACGTTTAGAGTCTAGTCTTGTCTCACCATCAGAACTCACTTACATTTGAGAAATTTATTACAAATTAATCGGTGCAAAGAAGGCCAAGTAGAGAAAATCGAGCACGAGGGCGCATATTTATGTTAAAAATTCGTAAAAATTGCTTCTTTGTACTAAAGAGAAAGTATTGTTAAAGGACTATTGTATATATTGTTGAGAAAAGTAACATTTTGGCCTGGAAAAATGATTTCATAATGTGTTTATGTTAAGAGTTAAAACGTAGAGTTACTTAGAATTCCAAAAATTCAATTATTAAATATTTTTTCCCAATCGACTCCTACGTTTGATATAGAACATCAATTCATAACATTATTTTAAATCCAATTATAAAATATTACTCACTCATAAGATATAAAAATATACTGACTAATCGAAAGCAATTTAACTATTCAAAGTTCAAGTGTACACGAAATCTTGACTAGATGCTCAAAACTTGGCACTGAAATTCGTCTGTTTTTATTTTCCTTTGTAATGTTTTGTTTTTTAATTTGTTATAAATCACAGGTCCAGCAGTCGATAGCTACATAATTTTGTATGTATGAATAAAATATATGTTTAGCAATATATGCACTTGGACCAATTAAACGACTATATTATAGTTCACAATTTTAATACTTACCATGTCATGTAACAGTCATCATATAATAGTTTATTGTAACAATTATAATGATAATAATAATAGTCATCATAATCATTATAATAATTGCTTGTTTTAAGTCTATGTATTTTTTTGATGTAAGCTAATCATTCTTCTTTATTCAGAAAATAAGTTTTATTATTTTATTTTGAAATTAATTTCTCAATCAAAAGTCATTAAAGTAGAATCATAGAAGTTAATTATTCCTTTCAGCAGTAGTCTAGAATTTAAGAAGCCATAAGTATAGCTTTAAAATATTGCGTCATATAGTCTTTCCGAAACTTCATCAACCCTGCACAAGTATAGACTTCCCGGAAATTCCATCTATTATCTATCTATTCCTTATCTTTCTTTCCCAGACTTCAAACAAACCCGAGCGTCTAGCGAGGTAAGGCCCACGTCTGTACCCGTCCAAGAGCGACCTCCTTCTTCTCACATGCATCCCTTTACTCACTTTCACCTTCATATGCCTCCCTTCACCCTAATTTATTTTAAATATTTATAAAATTGTATATTTGTATATGTATATAAATATTATAATTGGATAAGCTTTTTCTCGCGTGCAAGATTTCAACGTTTTTTCCCCTTGAAACTATGAACAATGATATCTAAATATTTCAAATTTACATGCAAATTTTGAGCATTTTCAATACAGACAATTTCATACTTCATAGGTTTGTGCATGTGTCCCAATTATTGACGACCCATAGCGTATTAAATTAATACATATCTTTTTCATTTTGAAGATTGCATTTAAACTTTGATTAACTCTTATCTCATTTCTCAAATGCAGTCATATTCTTTTGCTTTTTTAATTCTTAATGGAAGCTAATCAAGTAAAATCATATCATTTCATTATTCATTTCAACATAATGTTAGAACTGCCAAGCCATAACTGCAACTTTTGGATATTGCGTCATACAGCACTTTAAAAATGTATCCTTATATGTACTTATATATTCTTCCACACCTCCTTATCTTCTATGATTAGACTTTAAATAAACACATGCGTCTAGCGTCTAGCGAGATAAGACCCAGACAGCCGAGGAGTGGGGGTAGGCGCCAGACGTCTGAGCAAACACCGAGGAGTGGGGGTATGACGGCTGGGGAGCCATAGTTGCCCTTAACTACTCGTAACTGCGTACAGCATCCTCAGCAGATGTAGACGTAGATACAAGATTGCTAATAGTCCTGTCGTTAATAAGAAAACAAAAATGTAGAATATATAACAAAGACCGCAGAAAACTTACTTCTAGTTCCGATTGCAAAGACAAGTTTCGTGAATTTGGCAATGCAAAATTATTTTACAATAATTTTGAAGTTTATGCACACATAAATTAGAAATGTTGTTGTCGTTATATATGGTCATTAAATTTCAATAATTTTATATTATAATATTCAAAATGCCATTCATTGAAGTATACATCATTCATCATTTTGAAATATACTTTTTTGCAACACTGTACGGGAAGTTCTCAGTATATGCACCAAAAAATGAGCAGACAATGGCCGATTCTTGATGAAGTCAAAGTGTGCAGGAATCATAACATTCCCGCACAAAATTTCATGCGGGAATGTCGACCATCAAGCATACTTTGAAGGAAAGTGTGTATCTACGCACGGAAATTAAGGGAACCGCTAGTTTCTGATTGGTCGCAAGAATTATCACAACCAATCTGAAGCCACCCGGATGAGTGATCCAACAGTATAAGCAGCCATTGATAAAATTTTACGCGCGCGATTCAAAATCAAATTAATTTAATTCGATTTTGAATCGCGCGCTAGATTACAGCCAATTGCAGAATTTGTCTGCTTTTCTTTTCTTTTTTTTCTCAGAATTTCGTCAGCTGAGGAGTTGACCGTTTAGGTTACTTTGCCTGGTGCAACTTTGTGTATCTTTGGGAAGCTTACGTTTGAGATAGTCGAGTGTAAATAATTTTAGTTCGGTTTTTTTTTCCTCTCGGGGGGCTTCGCCCCCCGAGTCCCCCACGGGGCCTCCGCCCCTCGGCCCCGCCCTCCCCCCCACAATCTTATTACCTACCAATATTTTTTATGTCACGAACTTCCCTTCACAGGGGTTACAAAAAATAGTATATGAGACGCGTACGGGTTGGTGATTCCTACTCGTTTGACGTTTGCCATCCTCGCTTCGCTCGGGCGGCGAACGTCAAACAGTTTCAATATAATAATTTTGAAATTGACCTATTATTGAAACATTCATATTATTGAAAAAATTCACATAATTTTTAGATGAGGTACAAGGTAACAAAACTTCATAAGATGTTGGCTGCGTTTTATATACATGGTGTCCCAGACTCAAGTGTCCAGACTTATATGGCAGCATAAAAATAAAAAAAATACATCTAAAATTCCTTTTCCAAAAATCAGTTGAAGTTTTAGTTTTTGAGTTATAAAATATTTAGGCTGGTCCAATCAGGAGCGCCGTAAAAACAGCCGTGTGTGCGTGAGCGGGATTCCAAAGTGTCGTTAACGCCACCTCTGCGCTCGCTTCGATAACATTGCGTTGAAATCCCGTTCACGCACACACAGCTATTTATGCAGCGCTCCTGATTCGTCCAGTTTAAATATTTTATAACTCAAAAACTAAAACTTCAACTGATTTTTGAAAAAGGAATTTTCTATTTATTTTATTTTTTATTTTTATACGGCTATATAAGTCCGGACACTTGAGTCTGGGACACCCTGTATAACATCCGAAAAGAAGATTAGTCTTTTGGAGCTCAATTTCGGTAACGGTGCCTGATATGGTGCACAATTTCTGAAGTTTACCCATCTCGAAAATGAAAGTTGTCTGATCGGGCTAAAAATTGGCCCAATTGTAGTCCTATTAGATAGTACTCCTCACACCAAAAATTAATTCATTACTATTAATTTATTATTATTATTAATTCATTCATTCATCTACTATTTCACTGATGGTGCAGGGCAACATTTCAAAAATAAGAGTAGCTTTGTTAATCTCCGAGCTCATGAAGAAGATTTTGGTATCCAAGTTGAATGGTACTTCCATTTAAAGTCTCATGGTAAGGGTGTACGTGATGGTATAAGAGCGAATATAAAGAGACAAGCAGTACGTTCAAGCTTGCAATGTTCTCCGAAACATCACATACTCACTCTCCATGCTTTGTTTCAGTGGGCAAAAAGTAACTGTAAGGAAACCGAAATTTTTTTTAGCAGCAAAGAAAATCATGCCTTAGCCACCGAGTGACTGAAAAACAGATTTGACAAAGCTGTCATTATGCCAGATACATTACAGTACCACGCTTTCATTCCCACTCAAGACGGAAAACTTCAACTCAAAAAGTTTTCGTCCTCTGAGAAATACGACGTCTTCTCGAATGGCAAAAAACGAAAACCGCAAAAGAGGCCTTCAAAGAAAACAACTGTTGAAACTATCGCCAAAAATCGAACAGAAAGATAGATAATATTACCATATAATATTACTTAACTTAAAAAACTGGCACTAGAGCGTTGCACAATGATCCTCGGCGTTAGCGCACTAGGGAAAATCCGAGGGGTTAACCACTCTGATTTTTCGTGTACCAGCAATATATTCCCTAAAGAATATTCGGGAATATACAGAATATATAGGAATATTTGGGAATACAAAGAATATGAGAATATGTAGGAATATGAGGAAATATGTAGGAATATGAAAGAATATGCGGGAATATTTGGGAATATGAGACAATATTTCGGAATTTATTCAAATTAGGTATGAATACTAAATTACATATATTCTCACCCTTTCCCTGGAAACACCATAATTTTTATTTTATTCACCTTAATTTTGAGGCCCATGTTCTTCATGCTAATATTCAGTTTTCCCAACATTCTTTACAAATCTTCGATTGACTCTGCTATAACAACCTTATCATCTGCAAACGCTAACCCACGTACCCTCAGTGTCCCGAGATCCACAAATAATCATGAATTCACAAAATAATAATAAATGAATGAACAAATAAATAAGGGTTCATCCACAATTCACGTAAGGTGTTTTTCTGAAATTTTCACCCCCCACTACCCCTATGTAAGATACCTTGAGTTTTGCTGTCCCCTCCCTCCCTCCTCAAATCTTGCTAAGATTTTGTTCGGCTATTAGAACCCAATAAGAAAATCCAACTATTTTTGGCTGAAAGCTCATTTTGTCTTTAGCTTGAAAATTCTAGAATTTGATTGAAATTTTTTTCGTTCTTGACTAGAATATTTCTCTTTGGTTAAAAATTCAACATTTTGTGTGGAAACTTTGGCATTTTTGGTTTTCAAATTCTTCTCTTTTTGTAGTAATTTGATGTATTTTAGTTAAAAATGTAACTGTTTGGTTAAAAATTAATCTGTTTAGGTTACAAATTAATCTATTTAGGTTAAAAATTAATTTTGTCGTAGAAAATTCACATTTTACGGTTACAAATTTAACTGTTGTGTAGGAAATTCTTATTTTGGACTTGAAGATTCAAAAATATGGTAGACAATTCAATAACTTGGTAGCAAGATCCACAAGTAGTTGAAGATATGAGTTGATAGTAGATACAAATTCATAATTTGAGTTGAAAATTCATTTCTCTAGTAAACAATTTAACTATCTTGTTGAAAATTCGTTTTTCTGGCCAAAATTTTTGTTTACTGAAAATTTTACTATTATATTTTTTGCGAAAATTTTATCTTGTTAGTTGAAAATTCAATTAGTTGGTTCAAAATCCATATTTTTGTTAGAAACATAATCCCCTTGTTTGAAAATTTATCTATTTGGTCGAAAATTAATTGATGTAATTTGTTGAAAATTCTTTCTTTTTGTTACATAATCCATTTTTTATAAATGCAAATGTTTGGTTGAAAATTAATTTGTTAAATTCTAGAATTCACGTATTTTGTTGAAAATTCGTTTTTTTTTTTTGCTTAATTTTAACTGTTTTTTGATTTTAAAATAAAATATTCTTTTGTTGGAATATTTACTATTACATTTTTTGTTGAAAATTAATCTTCTTAGGTTGAAAAATCAACTTCATAATAATTTTTAGTTGATAATTCATCTATTTGGTTGAAAATTTATTGAAAATTAAAAATCTTTCTGGCTTGAAAATTCAACATTGTGGATGAAGTTTTTTTTTATTGTCTGGAAAATTTTTCTTGCATTTGAAAGTTAATCTCTTGCGGTAGAAATTTCATCTTTTGCAACTCAACTGTTTTTGATTTGAAATAAAAATCTTTTTTGGTTAAAATGTAAACTATCACATGTTTTTTTGGAATTTATTGGCTTTGTCGGACCCTTAGATCAGATTAGAGATTAGACCATTCAAAAGTTTAGCATTAAAACTTTATTATGTTAAATAGTACGTTGTGTTATAAGTGCGTGAAGTTGAACATTCCAAGAGTGTTACAAACTTCACACGAGTGGAATGTCTTCCAGCACATGTCACACACGATATTTTTTGCAAGAAATGCATGAAAATGCAATGAAAAATACGATATGGAAGTCGGTGATGCGGGTGGCGAGGGATCCAGGGCGCAGCTCTAGTGGGGGTGGATATTACTAAATTGAACTTAAAAAAAAAAACATTGAGTAACGTGCCCACAGTGTTGAGGGTGCTAGACTTTTCGAGAGTTCATCAAAATATGCCAGGAGCACGTTTTCTGTTACAGAGGTTATTTCACTTGTTTGGCACCTGTATTCATATCGATTGGTCGGATGTTTGACAGCTTTTTATGAGCGTCATGAAAACAAATGTGGTCAGTTGAGTTGCCCGGGCCACGTCGCGTAATTGTTTCACATGCCGTGTAAATATTAATTTCCGAACTAAAGACAAGCGCTCGTAAATGATTCAGTGCGGGAATATCCGCACAAGTGCGGGAATGTTACATTCCCGCACGGTACTCTCACAGTAGAGGAATCTGGAATTTTCCATACGCTTAATGGACACGGAATGTGGCCATTTTCATGCACGCGTTGCAAAAAAAAATATATGTAACATTAAATAATATCAAATTAGAAAACCTACAAATTAAAACTTAAATAATTTTGAATTTAAAGTATTTAAAACTAACAATCTAAAATTAGTTATTCGAATTCAATAACTTTTAAACTTTTATGAATTACAAGTATATTATTAATAAATTTGTGTGCAATTTATGATAATTTCATAATAATTGCCAAGGCACCAAATAAGAAGCTATACAAATACAATCAGTGAACGGAAGGGAAGGAATCTAGGAATACTTCGGCACATGTGAGCATATGCAGGAATATAAGGGAATATTTGGGAATATCAAGAATATCAATAATATCAAGAATATCTGAGAATATTGAAAGAATATATGGGAATATTTAGTGAGTGTACCAGGAATATTAGAGTGGTCGACCCCTCGGAAAAATCGCTCGCCACCCGCCCTATCACGGCATCTTATTTACGTATCGTGCTATTACTCAAAGACAAATTAATTTGCCACTCTGAAAATTGGGGGTCTTATAGGAAAAAATCTCAGCTTTCTTTTGAAACTATTTTGAAGAAAAAAAAAGTGCCCAAGTTTGAAAAAAAGTCAAATTTATTTTTGATTTTCGAAAATTTAGGTCAAATTTTGATTTTTTCCAAAAATCGTTATTACCACCAAAAAATTTGTGAAAAAATGGATCGAAAACATTTTATATCGGAAACAGTGAAAATTCGTTCAAGGCAGTAGGACAAAAGTTACAAACGTTTGAAAGTAAGGCTTTGCTCAAAAAACGCAAAAATTTTACCCCCTCCACTTTGATAAATAATTATCAAAATGAATTAATTTTTGTTGTGAGGAGTACTTTCTAATAGGACTAGAATTGGGCCAATTTTTAGCCTGATCGGACAACTTTCATTTTCGAGGTGGGTACACTTCAGAAATTATTCCCCATATGTAACTCATTATTTATTACTAACCTACTCTGCTAGTTCGACAGTGTCTTGCAAAAAAGTTAAATGCTGCTCAAACAGCCATGGTTAAGCCTTTCTAGCCTCAGAACCACTTCTTGCGATTTGCTGTCGGCGTTTATACGTTCCCTGTACTCCTTATATATTCTACTGTCCATCCTTCAAAAAAGTAATTTATGCAGTTGAAAAATTATTCAAGAAGAAAAAAACTCAAAGAATATAGAAGAAAAATGAAAGTTACTTCACCGGGAAAGTTTTCCGAGATTAGTAGCCAAACTGTGTGGACTGCGAATGCACTCTTTAATCCCACTGATACCTTGGGATCCACAGACATTCTTCACCGAAAAAACGATATTCTAATATTCAGAGTGTCATATTCTTACACGCGTATTCTTAGTAATATTCTTAACCCTCATCGTACACATGGGGTTACGCTAACCCCACGACCCTTTTTTAAGTTGTTTTATTCCTTAATGGAGCACAGGAGAGAGGGGATACCTAGGTGGGAAAAATATCTGAGGGCCCCCCTACAATATCCCCCGTCGGTTTCTTTCATTAGCCGTTTTGCCGTCAAGATGCAAGTATCGAAAGTTGCGCGTGGGGTGTACGTAACCCCATAGTACAATACGTAACAAAATCCGACATTGATGAAAATTCATATTGAGCGCGAATCTTCGCTTTTATGTTGCCATTCACAAGGCTAGCACGCAGCAACTCGTTAATTTTAAGATACTCTATAATTCTGTATAATCAAAAGCTATTTCCAATAAATTAGAATGTGTAAAAAAATTTGAGTCATAAATTTTACTTTCAATGTCTCCTTTTCCATATTCGAAGATAAATTTTTTAATTAATATTCATTTTTGTTAGATTATCGATTTTATGTGTAATCTGATCTTTATTCGTCTTCATTTACCAAAAAAAAATTGATTTAACACCTAATTGTATGTCATTCAATGACAAAAAATAGTACATTTCATCATTTTCATCATACTTTTTGCAGGAAATCGCAAAAACAGTACTTCAGTAATATTTCCCAACTCTTAACCTTTCCAGTGATATATAACTTAAGGCAGGGAAATTTTCTTATCATTTTTATATTCGTTTTTGAAAAAAACATGTTTTTCAACGGGAAAAATGTAAAAGTGTGTTCAGTATTTGACCAAAAACATATAAAATCCATCAAAATACAGTAATTTTGCATTACTCATCGTTTTCCTGATGAAATTTCCTTTCAATAAAAAAAAAAACAAGTAAATCGACGAATAAGAACAATAGATACATGCAATCAAAGTTGAGTGGGGTGTGCCTAACCCCATGTGTACGCTACGGTCGTTTTTTGAGGATCGTACGATGAGGGTTAATGAAGTAAGCGAAATTCTCAATTTAAGGGTATCTTCTAACCAAAGGACGAAATGCGCCTTGCTCTGTTCAATCATTTCTTTAAATGTTTTGTGAGACGTGATTTTCGATCAGTTTTTTGAATTCATAATAAGTGACAAGCTCGAAGAAATGCAACCAATTCTATAATTATAAATCGCGTGTGCACATCCATCTGCTTCTCTTTACAGAAAAAGTTAAAGTGAGAAAGGTCTGATGTGACAGTAAGGTTGAATACCGTTGTACCACACCGAGACATAACCTCTCTACATTATTTATTCGTTGGCGTGTGACATCAAACTTTTCTCACTTTAACGTTCTCTGCGAAGGGAACGAGATATAGAGTTAGAGATGTGCACATGCGATTTATCCTCAGAATTGGTTGCATTTCTTCGAGCTCGTCACTTATTATATAATTACTGCGACAGATTTCGGAAGCAACTATTCTTAAACTTAGTGGGGAATTCTCACAATTAGACAAGCATATATATTCTTAAGGTAAGAGCCCTGGCGGACCGGCCGAACGCAAACATTACGCTACAGCGTAACGGTAAAGTAATGGTAAAGTAATGCAGAAGTAATATGGCATTATAATTAATAAAGGAAACAAAATTAATATGTAAATTGTTGCAATTATAATAAAGCGTTAAAATTTACATTAAATGGTCATGCCGTAATTGCAACAAGTTGCTTTCTCAGCGTTAAAAAATAAAAAAACAAAGTGGCTGTCATGCAAGTCGGGTCCCTGCAGACTGGCAACCCACTTAAAGCCACGTTAGCGGGTTGCCAATATGCAGGGGCCCGACTGCAATGACGGTCACTATGTTTTTTTATTTTTTAATGCTGCAAAAGCAACTTGTTGCTAATGCGGCATGACCGTTGAACGTAAATTTCAACGCTTTATTATAATTGCAACAGTTTACATATTAATTTTGTTTCCTTTATTAATTATAATGCCATATTACTTTACCATTACTTTAGCATTACTTTACCGTTAGGCTGTAGCGTAATGTTTGCGTTCGGCCGGTCCGCCAGGGTTCCCAAGTCATATCCTATACTATAGATCCCTTTTTTATTTCAACATCTTTCATCCCACTATCAAGAAAGCAACCATATGTTCTGATAATTTTAGCAAACTAACAGCTTCTTCGCAAGGTTCGCATGTATATAACTCCTCCTAAATAACGATACACATATAAAGAGCACGGTTATTTTTAAATTACTTCAAGTAGAGCTGTGAACACCAAGAGAGTTTTTCTTGATTTCATATCTGAAATGTCTTGCAACTGTTTTCTGATAAATCTCCCACCATTTTTTTTTTCGAAAACTGGATTTTTAGATGTTATTATAAATTTATTTTTTGCTCATTTGTTATGCCCGGTCTACTTATTTTAAGTAGAAAAGTTATAGGAATCCACTCATACCCAGATGTTTCTTAACACTAAAAAATTTTTATCATACGCCGATAATATTTTAAAAATGAAAAAATATCATCAGAAAATTCGAATCGTAATACTGAACTGTTTTAATTTTTTCTCGTATAAATCTAAAGAAAGAATTTTTACCTGTTAACATCGAAAAATAAAAATGTTCAAAAAACGAAATGAGATTAAAAAATAGTGGAGAGACGTTTTTTTTTAGAAATTTCTCTAATGAACAAGTTTGCTCCCTTGACTTTTTTTCATATCTCGCTAAGTTTTCAAGAAAAATTGTATATTTTTAAAAATAGAAATTTCAAAAACGGTTCTGAAGAAGATTTTGGTTTTCATCGCAAATTGTTGTGAGACATCCCAGATACAAAATCAAGAGAAACATTCTTGGTATTCGCACTTTTCAGTTTGAGTCATTTTTTAGGAATGGGGATAAGTATATACTGGGTGTACCAGGCTCAAGCGTCCGGACTTATATAGCTGTATCAAAGTAAAAAAATAAATAGAAAATTCCTTTTCCAAAAATCAGTTGAAGTTTTAGTTGTTTAATTATAAAATATTTAAGATGCACCAATCAGGGGCGCCGTATAAACAGCCGTGTGTGCGTGAACGGGATACCAACCCCTGGCGGACCGACTGAACGCAAACATTACGCTACAGCGTAACGGTAAAGTAATGGTAAAGTAATGCTAAAGTAATATGGCATTATAATTAATAAAGGAAATAAAATTAATATGTAAATTGTTGCAATTATAATAAAACGTTAAAATTTACATTAAATGGTCATGCCGTAATTGCAACAAGTTGCTTTCTCAGCGTTAAAAAAATAAAAAAACAAAGTGGCTGTCATGTAAGTCGGGTCCCTGCAGACTGGCAACCCACTTAAAGCCACGTTAGCGGGTTGCCAATATGCAGGGGCCCGACTTGCATGACAGCCACTTTGTTTTTTTATTTTTTAATGCTGCAAAAGCAACTTGTTGCAATTGCGGCATGACCGTTGAACGTAAATTTCAACGTTTTATTATAATTGCAACAGTTTACATATTAATTTTGTTTCCTCTATTAATTATAATGCCATATTACTTTACCATTACTTTAGCGTTACTTTACCGTTACGCTGTAGCGTAATGTTTGCGTTCGGCCGGTCCGCCAGGGACGTAGTGTTCTCCCGTCGCTAACCCCACCTCTGCGCTCACTTCCATAATACTGCGTTGAAATCTGGTTCACGGACACACGGCTGTTTATACGGCGCTCCTGATTGGTCCAGCTTAAATGTTTTATAACTAAAAAACTAAAACTTCAACTGATTTTTGGAAAAGGAATTTTCTATTTATTTTTTTCATTTTTATGTGGCTATATAAGTCCGGATACTTGAGTCTGGGACACCCTGTATATTTTTCAATGTTTTACATTATCAATGGCACAAATTACATTATTTTCAAACTGATTGTATTGTTTCATAAATTGTACAATTTCTTTATGTTTAACTTGAAATCTTCTGTCATGACATTTACGTCGTTTCAAATATATTCACTACATTCTCGCGCGCTAACTTATCAAATATGGCCGCCTGTGGTAGATTTCTTCCTATTGGTTGACTTTTTTTTAGTTGCGCGTGGTATTTAGTGCTAGTTAGAAGTGAAAGAACAGGCTGGGTCAACTCCTATTGGCAAAAACGATCACTAGCCGTGGGTCAAAGCGGCCACGTATTATTATGATTATATTTACTTCGCTGATCAATTGTACGCGCGCTGCTCTGGTCAGGGGACAAGCGGGGCAAAGCAGGGATGTGCAGTTACGCGTAACTGGAGGATTTTGAAGTAAAATACCTAAGTTAAGTATTTTACGTAGAAAACAGGTAAAATACCTAGTAAATTACATGCCAAGATGGCGGACATGTAGAACTGTGCATAACCTCACATTTTTGAATTTCTGGTATCGGCATTCCTAAAAGGGCGTAAGAGTTTTTTTTTCAATGCCCATATTGTTAATTGAAAAATAATAATGTCAACCAGGAATGTGCAGTTACGCGTAACTGGAAGTTTTTTACGTATAATACCTAAAGGAGGTATTTTGCGTAAAATACCTGGAATATGTAAAATACATGTAGAAAACTTCTGATTGGCTGTCTGATTCGAGGTTTCAATTTCCCGCCTCAGAGGTGGCGCCCTCATATATAGAACAAGACGTAATTTACATCATGTAGAAAACTGATGACGTAAAATACCAGGTAAATTACCGTAGAAAACCAAGTAAATTACTACGAGTATTTTACTTACACATCACTGGGGCAAAGGGAGTTTATATTTGAAAACTTATAGTGTCAAATGGCCGCTTTAACGCGTACCGCCCGACAAAAGCTTATTTATACTAATTTAAATTTTGTGAATTTGTAAAATATTGGTAAATTTTATATCAAGGATGTGATAGTTAACGCTGTGTCGTTTCAAAGTGACAAATTCACAAAATTTAAATTAGTATAAATAAATTTTTGTCGGGCGGTACGCGTTGACGCGGCAATTTGACACTAAGTTTTCAAATGTTTTCAAATATAAACTTCCCTTTCCCTGCTAGTCCCCTGACCATAGAAGCGCGCGTACAATTGGTCTGCGAAGTCAATATAATCATAATACGTGACCGCTTCGACCCATGGCAGTTGACCGCCCCTGGCTGTTCGTCCCACTCATCGACATATAGAAATGGACCGGTAACCCTGTGGGAAGCTCTGAAATTGGCTTTTGAGAGAGAGAAAACATTTGAGGGGTGAAACTGTCTCTTTCTCGATACACCTAATTGGTCGAGAGTACTTTCGATGGGTGGAGCTTGACGAAGCACAGGACCGTGCTTTGTATCGCGAATGCCCCACTATGTGTTTTGTTTATAATTTGCCTGTCAAAGTTTATTTAATTATAATTTAATGTGTATAAATATTGAAAATGGTAGCAGCCTGTGGCAAATTGTTTAATTTAGAAGCAGACAGTCCAATTTTCAATCAACCCTGGCGGACCGGCCGAACGCAAATGTTACGCTGCAGCGTAACGGTAGAGTAATGGTAAAGTAATGCTAAAGTAACATGGCATTACAACTAATAAAAGAAACAAAATAAATATGTAAACTTTTGCAATTATGATAATACGTTAAATTCTACGTTAAATGGACATGTCGTAATTGCAACAAGTTTATTTTTCAGCGTTAAAAAATAAAAAAACAAAATTGCTGTCAGTGACGTCAGCAAAAGGCGGCTTCAAGTAAATCGCTAATAGCATTTTACGCGCGAAGTTCAAAAATGGAATTAAGAATTGGAAAATGCAAATGTGTCAAATAGATGTAAATAAATATAGTCAATAATTAAATTAATGTAAAACAAGATGGCGATGTTTGAATTTAACAGGTAGATTGTAAAAATTTCGTCGCAGTTATTGAATTTTAATTTTTTACATTTGACAGCATGAAACTTTATCGACTGCGGTAACATACGAGATAATAAAAGCCAAACAACGTAAGATATAAAAAAGTCAAGAGAAGCTTTTTGACCTTTTTGGAAGCCCTAGAAGATTATTATAGGAACTGTTTGAATTTTTTTGAAAAATCGAAAATTCCAATTTTCTGACCAATGGTTCTGGTTTTAACCACAAAAAAAATAATAAAAAATTAACAAAAATTGTTAAGGAAAAAAAATCTATAAATTTGTTATTATCGATTCTTTGATATGTGTAGTTTTCGTTTTAATCGTAAAAAATAAGAAACTTGAATTTTCGGAAAACGACAGAAGATCCAGAAGAATGGAAACAAGTTTTCCAACAAAAAAAGATGTATAAGTTTTGTAAAAATCATTTTTTTTATAGGATGTGTAGTTTCTGTTTCAATTGTAAAAGATAAAAATTTGAATTATTCGAAGAACGGCACAAGCTACAAAAAAAAATGTAAAATAAAATTTGTTCAGCCTAAAAAGAGCTACAAATTAGTTATGAATTATTTTTTTATAGGGTGAAGTTTTTGTTTCAATCGTAAGAAATAACATGAAAAATAAAAACAAATTACATTTTTGGAAGGACGACACAAGGGTCGAAGAGAAATTAATAAAGAAAAGTTTATTTAAGAAAAGTTTATTCAGCAAAATGTTTGCCAACATTATATGTACACATGTTTTTGAAACCATTTTATGCTAGGAAACACGACACAGCAAGAGGCAATAAAATGCTTACTAACAAAATTGTCTTTTTTTCGATAAGATGTGCACTATTCTTTATTTCCTCAGCTGTTACAATTACTGATAAAAATAGTAACGTTCATTAAAACTTAGGGTTATATCACGTCATGTCCTTTTTAGCGTTGTTATAAGTGACAAAATGCCAAATTCGTGTTGCATATTTCATACGGATAACCTAAGTTCAATTTGAGAAATAACAATTTTCGAAAATATATATTTAACCTTAAAAGTAACCATTGGAATATTACTCAAAACTAAATAATTTGCGAATAACTTATTTAATTACTGGTGTGTAATACAACAGAATAACGTAAGTCGTATACTATCATGCTAGTACTTAAGAATTTCATTATAAAACGTCCATTTATAAACACTTCGTGGACATGGCGTACAATAATTCTGAGAAAGAATGAATTTTTTGAGTCTTATATTACGCCACGTGCAAAACAAATTTTCCACTATAACTATATTACTATAACTTTGAGGCGACGACATGTTGATACATACACTTTTTACAGTAGCTAAGAATAAAAATGAATACGAAATAAAGTACAAATAGTAAAGTAATCAGCAAAGATAAAGTTTGTACTTTATTTTGCAGTTTCGGAATAAGCAGCCACAGACTGAGGTACAGAAATAAATATAATATATATTTGATATAATAGAGTTGCACATAATGTAAAATTAGCATTTTCGACAAAATCGAGAGCGAAGCGTGAGATAACAAAAAAAAAACCCGCACTGAGCAAGTTTGAACAAACAGTCGGATTTTCAACCAAAAATGATGATTTTGTAACAAAATTCTTAATTTTTTAACAAAATATACTGAGTATACTGTAAGCGACCCAGGAAAGAAGAACCCGTTAAAATTGAGTACCTGTCATTTGCAGATTCACATTTTTAAAACTGAATTGGTTTGCGACCATATGAAACGGTCAGTTGGCCGAGTAGTTTCGAATGTGCAATGTAGTACAATGTCCATTGTAAGCAGTGTCATATTGGATCGGTTTACCTCTTTTTGAATGAGACCGACTTTTCTCAGGTTTGGCTGCCATACATCACATGATTTTTAAATTTTATAAATTATCGAGAGATTAAGACAAATCATATGAAAGGCTACTAGATTCCTTTCGCTATTTTAGTTCTAGAAGATGTAAAGGCGTTTTTGGCTTATAAGTCTGACAAAAAATAATGAGTAAAATTATGTTAGAAACCAATCGGTGGCAATCTGGAATTCCAGTGACAGATACGATTTTCGACGGCTTCCAAACCCATTCAAAGTAAGTGAATGGATTTTTGTTTCCTGGGGACCGTACTTAAAATACGTAACGGATGATATGCCCCCTTCAAAGTCCCTTATTCTCCCTTTAACGTTGCAACAAAAGATTTGTACACCCTCCCCTCACCATTACTGTACGTAATTTAGGGTTTCCAGAAATAATAAGATATGGAACTTGAAACTAATAAAAAAATTTGTATTTGAAACAATGCACGCTTTGCGGAGCGAACACTTTATAAACAAAATTCTATGATTTTTCCTTCGCTAATTTTTTTATTTTCCCTGACCATTAATATTCAAATACCAGCATTTTGATCTTGTAATATTTTTAACATAGGACCTTCTATATAAATGGAAGAAGACAATACTTCAAATAAAAATTTAAAACTTTCACATTCACTTATTTTAAATCAAAAAATTACTTTTCTACTATAAAACATGACATTTGAACAAAATACTTGAGTTTTCAACAAAAGAATGAAACTTTCAAGTTAAAAAAGTTAAGTCTACATGTGAAAGGGTAATAGTTCATATTTCAACCAAAAAATATGAGATTTCATTTTTAAAAAAGAATTTTAAAACCAAAAAGACGAATTTTCAATAAATAAAGAGCTTTTAGTAAAGAAAGAAGAGAAAGTTCACCTACATTGTTGAACCGTCAAGCCAAAAGACGAATTTTCTGTATAAAAGTTGAATTTCCAACCAGAAAATATGAATTTTTAGCTACAAAATAATTATACCCACGCAGTTGAATTTACCACTGAAAAAAAATCATTTTTCAAGAAAATAGTCAAACTCTTAACCAAAATATATCTTCAACAAAAACGATTCCTTAACAAAGTCGTTCAAAAAAATTTTTCCATCAAAATAGTCAAACTGTCAAGCAAATAAGAGTAATTTTGAACCAAAAAGTTGCACTTTTATCTAAGAAAGACGAAATTTGTACTAACGCACATGAATTTTTAAATCAACAAGACAAATTTCCAAAACAAATATTTTAATTTCATTCAAAAAGGATTTCGGTAGACTTTGCAACGCCAAAATATGAATTTTAAACGAGAAATAATTTTTTTACGAAGATACTTGAAGTTTCAAACCAAAAATACGCATTTTCAACACAGTACAATTTTCAACCAAAAAGGATTACTAACAAATTTGTTCAATTTTTAACCAAATAATTACATTCTGTTTCAAGAAAGATGCAATCTCTAGTAAAATATATTACTTTATAAATCAAAGACAAATTTTGAAAAAAATAATTGAATTTTCATTCAACATCAACACCAAAATATGAACTTTAAACAAGTAAATTTTTTTTTTCTAAATTAGTTACATTTTTAAAAAAACAGTTGAATTTTCGACCAAAAAGGAGCACTTTAAATAAAATTGTTGAATTTTCAATTAAACAGTTGTAGTCTCAACCAAGAAAGATGCGAGTTTTACTTAAAAAAAAAGATTAATTTTCAAATTGAGAAGACAAACTTCCAACAACTAAAACAGTTAAATTTATAACTAAAAAGATAATGATCAGGAGGAAGAAACTCAAAAAAAGAAATACAAATATAAATTCAAGGCAAATAAATTACTAAGAAGAATAGTATAACAGCGTCACCGCAAAACTTGATTAAAAAAATTCCCTAATTTTTCCCTGATCAATTTTCCGTTTGCCCTGACTACTAATAAGTAAAAAGCAGAATCTGAAACTAGTAACAAATTTTAACCTACTATCTTTTATAAACGGAATAAAACAATTTCCAATTAAAATGGACAAATTTCAAATTTATTCTGTTTGAAAGTCGTTTAAAGTTATGGAAATTCTCTGACTTTCGTAAGATTTTTTTTTCTAAATCGCTGACTTTTCCTTGACGAATAAACTTCCCTGCCTTTTTTCTAAATTGCTGTTGGCTAACTTTTTCCACTCACCAGGTTTCTTTGGAGCGTAAAGTTAAATTCATATTAAGTTTTTATACTATTACTGCGAGTTACTTGTTTCATTTAGAAATTTCCCAAAATTACGTACTCGCATGAATTACACCCTAATGTGACAAAATCACTCGACCCCTCCCTTCCTCCTCAGCTGTTACGTAACTTAAGTACGGTTCCCAACCGGACATCATAATTTGAAGCGCTACGAGTACTCTCAATACTCTCCGTGGGTCATTGTGCATTTCCAATCCGCTTCGATGAATTCCTGATCGCTCCCAAGAGTCGCTCAGAATCACTCTGGTATTTTCCCAGCGAATACACTCTTTCCATAGCTTACGGAAACTGTGGCAGCTTCGAAAGGTTTCTTGGGGCTGTTAGTTTTCTACGTTGAGGTTTCTTGAACGTGCAGTTCACAATTTCCTGTAAAAAAAATAAAGTTTTGAAAGGGAAGCGTGAAAAGGGGGTTGTTCTAAAACTATGGCTCGTTATTTGGAATACTATGCCATCCCTCTCCTACTTCGTTATACATCATCAAGCAAAGCTTGATCATAACGACTTTTCTCGAAAACCACTAATTTTTCCATTCGATAATATGCATTTTTTGCTCAGAAGTTAATTTCCAATTTAAAAATTTATTTGGAATTCACCCTGAATTCTTATTGACTTATCCTGAATTATTTTTAATTGTTTTGTATTCTTCAAAAATGACGCGAATCAACTCAATTGAATTAATTGAAAAAATGTGTTTTTTTTTTAAGTCACCCTGACGTCTTCGAAACTCGCCTTAAATTCTTATGCACTTTTCCAAATTTGTTTGAATTCACTTAAATTCTTCCACATTCACTCAAATTTTACTGAAATCAATGGAATATTTTTGATTTATATATATGTATTTTTTTCCAATTCACTTGCATTGTTTCAAAATGTACCTTCAATTTTTATTAATTTCATCGAATTCTTCTTATTTCTCTGATATTCCTTTTAATTTCCTCAAATTTTATTTCATTATTGGTTTATTTATTCATTTTTTGGATTTATTACCTTTTAGTTTGAAATATGTACGTATATTGTTAATATTCCCATTTCTTATACGTTAATTTGCGACAAATTACAAAGAGACATCTTTGCATTAGTCGAGGGGAAAAAATGTGTCGGGAAAACCCGGGAATTTCAAAATGTCTGATTTAGCCTAGGAATTGCCTAGACACCCGGAATATTTGCTACCTTTAATTTGACAACTTACACAAGTGGCACTAAACTATCGCAGAACTGTTCCTCCAGGGGTCGAATAATGGCACTGCATCTTCGGACAATATTAAGAAAATGAAGTTCCGGTTGCGTTCGACTTTCAAGAATAGGAAAAGTTTGAAAGCCTAATTCGAGGGCATAATCAACGTGCTCATCTATGAGTTACTTCAATAAAATGTCCAGAATTTGTGTCCCATTCCCTGGCAAATCCGAAGGTTGCGAAAAAAGGCCACTTCTTTGAAAGGCCAATTTGCTCCTCTGTAGCAACTTGCGCGATATTTATATTCGTCCTGGTCCCGATAACCGCCTGCAGATCTCTCCTTCATTCCTGAAATCCGCCAGTTTGCAAGACTTTCTTTTGATGATTCTTTGACTCGTAGTACTCGAGTAGACGGACTGTTGATTTATCTTTCAGAGATTTCGTTTTCACTCTGCAAATTACGGTCAACAATCAATTACAGATTTCACAGCTCGAAATGATCGAAAAAAAAGGAAATAGGGTTATTTTTTCCGAAAAAAGGGAAATAAATTCTGTTAAATAAAAGTATTGTAAGAATCATATTCCTACGATTGCAAGTCGAAATATATTGCATTTTCAAGAAAATAGTGTAATTTTCAACCAAAAAAGATGAATTTTCTACTAAAAGGGATAATGTTGAACCCAAAAAGATGAGTTTTCAACAATAGGCGACTTTTCAAGCTTGAAAGCCGAAGTTTTAGGAAAATATTTGACTTTTAAGCAAAGATGAATTTTCTACAAGAAAAAAAGTTACCGAGAAAGATAAATTTTTAACCAAATAGTTGACTTTTCAAGCAAAAACACGAATTTTCAACAAATAAGGTTGAATTTTTAACTGAATATTGAATCTGAATATTGAAAAAAGGTTACTTTTGACCAAGAAGTTAAATTTTCAACCAAATAGTTTCATTTCCTGCCACCCTGTTGGAATTTCTACACAAAAAAAGATTAATTTTCTACAAAAGAGTTGAATTTTGAACAAGAAATTATGAATTTTCAACAAAAAATTATTTCCAAGCAAATAGATGTATCCTCAATCAAGACAGATTTCTTTTCAATCCTAAAATATGAATTAACCAATAAACCAATAACGATGAATTCTCTACAAAAATGTAATAGTGGTTACTTCAACCAAAAATACTTTAAATTTAAATCAAAAACTGTTTAATTCTACCACAAATAAGAATTCTTAAACAAATAGTTGAATTCTCAAACAAAACAGATTAATTTTCAAACAAGCAATTTCATTTTTACCAAAAGCAATACATTTTCAACCAAAAGATAAAAAATAGTAAAATTTCCA
>CAKNXH010058657.1:28292-76417 GCA_932178445.1 Andricus quercusramuli | reverse complement strand
CTTCGTTCCCACTGTCCCGCTTTCTCCCACTCCCTGACGCGCTACTATTTAGGAGTATTCAATATATTAATATATAATTAATATTGAAAAAAATAATAAGGTAAAAGAAATAATAATAATAAAATATTATTAATAACCTAACCTAATATATATATGTTTGTTTGTGTATTTGAAAAAAAGTACTTAATATAATTATATAATATAATTCATTATTTATTATTTATATATATATATATATATATGCATACATATATATTATTTTTAGGGTAATATTTATTATTAGGGTAAATTTAGGAGTATTCAATATATTAATATATAATTAATATTGAAAAAAATAATAAGGTAAAAGAAATAATAATAATAAAATATTATTAATAACCTAACCTAATATATATATGTTTGTTTGTGTATTTGAAAAAAAGTACTTAATATAATTATATAATATAATTCATTATTTAAAATATATAAAAATTATTATATTAAAGCCAAGATTGATAAATAAATAATAAGAGTGTATGAGGTATCACAATTTCAAATTTTATTATAATTTTAGAATACAAGAGATTGTGGCGCGAAATATAAAAGCATTGAAAGCTGCGCGCTATAGCCGCTATATATTTGATCACATTTCTTGCTAATACTAACATACATATTACACAAAAATACAAAATTAAGGATTACGAATCACGCTACAATCTACGACAATGTTGAGATCAGCAAGTAAATTCTAAATATAATTTGTCAATAATAAAATATCTTATGTGATTTCAATGACTTAATATAACATTTAATTATTTTAGAAAGTTTGCGTCTTATCAGTAGATTATTATAACTATAATAAATCAGTCATTTTTAATTATAATATTTGGCTTCAGTGAGCTAGGATCGCATAAAAATTAAAAACATTAATAATACTGAATTTTATATACAAAAACAGAAGAGACTAATCCCTACTTAAATTGGACCTATTTCTGCGAAGATATCCAATACTTCTTCGTCAAATTCGCACGCATAAACAACTTCGCTTTTGAATTCTTTGAGCATTTTCTTTGTAGGCTCAAAGTTAGTGCATTTATTACCTGGCAAAAGATACCGAACTCGCAAAATAGCATCTGCTGTCTTAAAACACATTCTGTTCCTTAGTTTGTCCTTTATGATATTAAAAATAGAAAAGGCTCTCTCCACTGAAGCATTTGAAAACGGCAAGCTAAGAAGCGATAAAGCGAGTTCTGAAATGCACTTAAATCGTTGTTCGCCCCCTGCATTTTTTTCGTCGCTAACTTTGACCCAATATTCGTCGGAGGTACTCGCATCAATTTCAAGACGGTGAAGAAGTTCCCATTCCACACATGTAGCATCAATGTCGCCGCATACATCTTTAAACATTTCCGCAATATCAGCGATACTATCTTTATTTTGACGCGATGCTATTTCAGGACTGAAAAGAGACATTTTTTCCAGAATCCTAATATTATTTGGCGTTCTGGCCTGGAGTTCCTCGCACAATTTAATCAAAAAGTCTTTACATCTTTCTTTTATTGCTTGAAGCGCTTCGCGTGCACAGTTAGCACTCTCTTTATTAAAATGATAACCAAAATTTATACATTCTGTGGCCATCAAATAATTTTTAAATGGAAAAGAAGCTAGGTTCTCACAATTTGACATAGCTTTTTCCAGCTGAGATGGGACTACAATTGATTTTAAGCTGCCGTACAAAAGGTTATTAAGGTCCTGTAAAAGTTTGAAAGGTTCAGCTGTGTGCGATTGAAAAAGTTTGTTTACAGTCACTACATTTTTCAAAGCCTGACGTAAAAATAACAAATATAATTTATTTTCCGGGTTGTCATACATCGCGAATAACTGTTCAGCTTTGTAACCTGCGTCGCCTCTCTCAGATCTTGATATGTGGAAATGCAATTTTAAGCTATCCCATTGATCGATGATTGTCTCAATAGCTTCTAATCTAGCCAGCCATCGAGTTCCCGACAGTTTGGCAATTTTCTTCGGATTATTGCCATCCGCTATCATTTTGTGCACTAAATTATAATTAATACCCCTCTTTGTACTCCTTGAGAACCACGAATGGCTCTCTTTGACCATTGTATCTAAACACCGTGGTAATTTATCACATGCATTCTCTGCGCATTTATGCAAAGAATGAGACAAACATTTAATTGTGACGAGATTCGGGTTAATGTCTGTCAGCCTGGAAGAAACAGAATTGTGAGCTCCTACCATGGCGTTCGCCCCATCAACACCAATCCCTAAAAGTCTGTCCAACTTCAGGCCGTCATCTGCCAGTTGCTTTTTTATGGCATTAGTCATGTCTGCCGCAGTCCCGGATTTTATTTCGATTAACCTATAAAACGTAGTTCTAACACGTCGAAGTTTTTTACTAAAATATCTGATCATGAAACCTAGGCCTTTCTTCGTATCTATCGCAGTGATCTCATCTATGATTAATGAATATCGCGAATTTCCAATATCGTCGATTAACTCTTCAAATAAACACGGCGACAAAACATTAACTATTAATCCCGTGCATTTCGTACGGTGAAGTTTTATTTTTGGAAGAATTTTCGAATCCTCATCTAGTTTGTTGATTACTTCACCGAGGTGGTCTACAGTATTTATTGAACAATGTTCTGCTACAAATGCAGCAATTTTCAATTCAGCGATCTTGCGTTTATCATCTATAAGAGGGACAGCGAAACCTGAACCTAGTTTACCTGATTGTTTGATATCCTTATCAATTTTCACATTTCGAAGGTGTCTCTCTGTTTTAGCGTGGTCTTCGAGGGATCTCTTATGTGCTTTCAAATCATGTTTGCAGTAAGCACATAAAGCTCTGGAGTCATCACCGATAGAAGGTTTTAACCATCCTAAAAGAAATGTTACAGTTAGGATTTTTCGTCAGTATCATCAGTTTCATCAGTTTGGGGACCTAAATAAAAAGCACTAAAGAACGTTTATCTGTTCCTAAATTTTTTCAGTTACAAAAGAAGGAAAACCAAATTTTCGACAAAATGCTGTAGTTTTAATATTTATTAGCTCAAAATTGATAAATGTTTAAAACAAAAATTTGTGTTATTTTGAAAAACGACCCTAAGATCTCAAATTTGCATAACTTGTCAACATGATTTTTGTTCACAAAACGGTAAAATACGTATGGTCTTAGGTCGTTTAAAAACATTTTTATAAGAAAATGATAAAAAAAAAAATTCAAAAGAGCAAAAAATTTAATTGAGCAATACGAATAAGTCTTGACAGTCATTTTCGAAATTTTAAAAACCATTTTATGTTGAAGTAGAGAGTAAAAGCATAATAATAATATACCTTTGAATGGGCGAAGTACTATTAATTATTCACAAATTTATAGAATAGAAATTATAATTAAAATCTGCAATTGTCCTTCGTATCAAATATAAAAGAAAGATTTATAAATACAAGTCTGCATAGGAAAGAATCCTCAGACACTACATATTTTTAAAGGTATCCTTAACCTGATAGGAAATAACTGAAAATAAAAGAAAAAGAGAGAGAGAGAGAAAGAAATTGACATAGATGAAATTCGTATCAAGTAAAAACTTAGGTTTGAAAGTTAGGGTTTAAGCGTGCCAAAGAGCAAAAACGTTTTGAATTGGAATTCAATGTTAAGAAAGTAATTTTTAAGCGTGCCAAAGAGCAAAAAGTGTTTTGAATTAGAACTCAATTTTGAAAGATAAATTTTTAAGTGTGCCAAAGAGCAAAACTATATTTTAAGTAGATAGATAAACGTTTATTTTTCAGCCTGCTGGCCTTAAAAAATTGACTTGCTTACACATCCATTTTTTACAGAATTTTCTTAAAACTAACCCTTAAAAAACTAACATCCTTCCATTCCTTATCTCTAAGCCGCACGCTCGTATCGCCTTGCCTTCCTCGCTTCGCCTCGCTCGCATATCCCTACTTTTTCGCATTGCCTCGCTTGCCAACCTCTGTTATCGCTCTAATACCTACTTCTTATCTACTATTTACAATATTTACATGTTACTTATATCTACTTTCTCTCCTATTTACAATCTTTCCTTCTCCACTCCTTTTCCTCCTTCCTTCTCTTCATCACCATCTTACCCAACACTCCCTTCACCCATGCTACTGCCCTTTTTTCCCCCTTTTCATGCAACAATACCTCCATGCTTATCTCACTTCTTTCTACCTCCACGCACTCCTCCAACCAGTGCTCCACTCTTGCATCCCCCTTTCCACACAGTTCACACATCCTCTTCTCTCGCGAGAGCCAGAACCTATTGAAGCCCTCCATGCACCCACACCTCATCCTCGCTATAAGCTCCTGACTTCCTTTCTCTCCTTTCTCACATAAATATTGCGCTCTTGCACTTGGCATAATCCACACATAGTTCCCGTTGAATATTGACTCTCTTATTCTCTCTTCCCCTTCTGTCTTCTCTCTCTCCATGCCGTTTTGCTTAACCACGTCATAAACCTTCCTTCCTTCCTCGTGCATCCTTCTCACTTCATCCATCTGCAGTCCATTCATTCTAAAATACCTTTCCCTCTCAGCCTCCATCTTCCCACCCCCTCCCTTGTTCTCCTTTTCCCACCAACACGCCCTAACTAGCCTACTTCCCCCCTCTTCCAAAAATTTCTCCTCATATTTACACGCCCGGCTCCCTGCTAGAATTCCTACACTCGCTCTCCCCGTCTCCCTCCTGACAATATAATTAGGCGTGTTCCTTGCCAACCCCAGGGTCCACTTTACATACCTCTCCTGCGTTCTATTAACCTCTTCACTTTCCTTCCACCCCCACACTTCTACCCCATATAATAGCACACTCATCACTAGTGAATCAAACAATTTCATTCTCCTTCCAAAATCATCTGCGAATAACTTCTTTCCCAACCCCCACACCTGCCTCATCACTACATTTGCCCTCCTCACTCTCTCTTTTATGTGACCATCCACTCCACCATTCCTTCGAAACACGAAGCCCAAGTACACAAACTCTTTCACCTCCTGCACCTCCTTTCCCTTCCACTTCCACTCCCTTCCCTTATCCCTTCCCCCTCCTTTTCTGAACACCATAACCTTGGACTTTTCCACATTCAGCTCTAACCCCTTTTTATCCAGGTATCTTCTCAACCTCTTAATCATCTCCTTTAAGGCCTCCTCGCTGCTTGCCAGCAACACTATGTCATCTGCATACGCTAGTGACCAAATTCTAACCCCTCCTATCCTGACTCCTCCTACCACCCCGGCCTCCAGCTTACTTTCCATATCCGCAATTAAAATCGCAAAAAGCGTTGGGCTAAGTGGACACCCTTGCCTTAACCCCCTATCCATCCAGAATCCCTCCGAAATCCCCTCCCCTCCTCTTACCTTGTCTTTTGTCTCTTCATATATCTCCCTTACCCTTTCAATTAGGCCCCTCTCTACTCCCCTATCCTCCATCGCCTCCCACAACCTCCCCCATCCACCGATGGAAACGCGCCTTTGAGATCCACAAAAAACGCGTACACTCTCGCCCCTTTCTTCGCTAATTCTCTATCTACCACGTGCTGCAGCACGTAAATATTGTCGATAGTACTCCTACCCGCCCTAAATCCCGCCTGCGTCTCCGGCAATATTCCTTTCCCCTCAACATCCTTCCGCAGTCTCTCTGCCACCACCATCGCATATACTTTATACGCCGTATTCATTAGCGTAATCCCTCTATAATTTTCCTGCATATCTCTATCCCCTTTCTTATACAGTGGCACTATTAAGCCTTCTCTCCACCCTCCTGGGAATCCCTCACCCCTCCAAACTTTCTTCACTACCTCCTTCAGCCTCTCCCTAACCTCTTGTGTACTAAACAGCCATGCTTCGTTCTCTACCCCATCCAGCCCTGCTGCTTTTGACCTTTTCAACTTCCTTATCTGCTTCTCTATCTCCTCGTCATTCAACTCCTCAATCTCTGCCTCCCCCGTTCTTCTACTTCCCCCATCCGTCTTCCTTGAATCTGAGCCCTGGAACGATTCTTTAAAAAATTCCCTCCACTCCTCACTCCCTATCTTCTCGCTGACCCCCACCCTGCGCTTCCTAAACCTATTTATTATCTTCCAGACGTCCCCCTCCGTCTTAACATTTGCTAACTCCTCTTCCAGCTCTTTCTCCTTTTCCTGTTCTTTCTTCTTACACATCAATCTAAACCCCTTCCTCGTTTCTACGTACTCCTCCCTTCTCGCATTACCCTCTTTCCACTTCTTGTACTTCCTCTTCACCTTCCTTTTCATCTTTTTACATTCCCTATCCCACCATGGCTTCACCATTCCTTTCTTCTTCTTTCTGAATACCTTCTTTTGCACACACCCTTTCACGTTCTCTTTCAGATCCTCCCATATCTCTTCCACAGACTCCCCTCCAAAGCGTACCTTTCCTAGCCGCTCCTGATACTTCTCTATCGCCTCCCTCGTCCAGGTCAGCCTCTCCCCTATCGAGACTTCTTCCCCGCCTTGTCTTCCTCCACCCTCACCTCTTATCCACAGACTTAATGGCTGATGGTCTGATTCCACCCTCCCCTCTACTGCGAATTTTTCCGTCTCCTCCCATCCTTGCATATTCATTACCACGTAGTCTATCACCGATACCCCCACCTTACTTACATACGTTTATTCTCCCTCTTCGTCCCCATTAGCCATACCATTCGCCACTGCCCACCCTCTATGCTCCATCCAGTCCCTTAGAATCTCTCCCTCCTTATTTATTATCCTATCCTTCGAATTCCTTTTGAAGCTCTCCCCTTCCCTGTAAAGGCCCCCTTCCCTTCCCATCCTCGCATTAAAATCCCCACCCAGTATCACCATACCCTCCTCTCTTTCGCCTAGCAATTCTTCCACCCTTTCTTTAATTCTTTCCATCCCATCCTTATTGTACACTGTCACAAACTTACACGGTATCCCTCCTATTTTTACTTCCCTCATTTGCACTCCCTCCCTCTCTTTCTCTCCATGAACTTCTTCCTCTAATCCATCTCTAACCCCCGTTATAATTCCCCCACTAGCCCTTCCTTTTTTCTTCACTCTGACCGCCTCCTGGAGTCTCCACTTGTACCCCCTTGGCAGTTTTGGCTCTATTCGGTCCCATTCCTTTCTTTCTACCCACGTCTCAACCAGTCCCACAACATCAAATTCTTGTACATACCTCCAGAACTCCTCATCCTTCTTCCTTATCCCTGCTACGTTCCAATACAACACCTTCAATCCTCCTCTATCCTGCATTACCCCCACCCCCCTAATGCCTACGAAACAAATTCCCCTGCACCTCCTTCAACACCTCTTTCTCCTCATCCCACACCCACATTTTCTCGTCTATTTTTATTTTTCTATATCCTACCTTCGCCGATCTCCCTTCACTCTTCTCCCTTCTAGCCCTGTCGTTCAGCATTCTCTGCAAATCCCTTTCCTTTCTCGTTAAATCATGATCGATGAAAACTCTCCTATCCTGTATCCTATTTTTATTTCTCATTACCCCCAACTTTTCTTCCCAGCTCTCCATCTCCACAACCGCCACTTCCTTGTCCTTTCTCCCCTCCAACTTAACTTTCCCTACCCTGCCTTTGACCCACCCTATGCTCTGTAGCAGCGCTTCCACACCCTCTCTTTCTTCCCCGTTCTTTAGCTTCAACCCTTTTACTACAATATTATTCCTCCTGTCTGCCTTCTCTTTTCTCTCCATTCTCAACTCCATTGCCCTTAACCTTTCCCTATCCGCCCTCTCCTCCTTCTCACTCCTACGCTCTCCCACTTTCTCTTCTATCAGATTTTCTACCCTCTCCCAAATACCTTTAATCTCGCTCCCCCTACCTCCGCCTTCCATTTCCGTCCTGCCCTCCATCTTCTCAAGCCTTTTTTCCGTCCTTTCCTTCCACACCCTATTTTCCTCTTCCATCTGCTTTATTTTAATTTCTTTTTCTTTCCTTTCCCTCTCTAACGACCCTACTCTCTCCCTCATCTCTTTCATCTCCTTTTCCCATTTCTCATCTCTAATTCTCAATCCCTCCCTCAGCCCCCTGATCTCGCTTATCAGTATACCGAGAGCCTCCTTCTCCACATTTTCCCCCATTTTTTGGGGGGGTGTCCTACTGGTTCTACCGCTTTTTTTTAAACGGACTCTCTACCACGCTTTTGTCCGGACTCTCTTGGCTGTCTCTTTTCCTTTTCAAGAGATCCTCCCCGTCACTTACGCTCGATGTTCTCTCCCTCACCTTCTCTCTTCCTTCGTTCCCACTGTCCCGCTTTCTCCCACTCCCTGACGCGCTACTAGACACTGAGCCACGCTCTGTTGGCTGTCGTGGCACGTGGAAAATTTTCTCCCCGTCACCGTCACTACCAGTACTCTCACTACCAACCTCCCGCTTTGCCGCCGGTAACTGGGACCTCTCCATGCAGTACCCTCTGCTACCGCCAGATGTCTCTGCAGAATGCTGTCTATTGCCGCCAAATTTTTCTTTATTTCCCTTTTTTTTTTTTTTTTTTTTTTCCCCACAGCCCTTGAAAAAACCCCTTTCCCTCCCTTAACATCCCCCCAAATTTTCGAGCACCACCCTTGACCCTTGCAGGCCCAAGACTTCTGACCACAAATTCCCCCGATTCCTTGCTAACCTAACCTCACTTTCCCAATTTGCTATATCCCGCCTCACACCCACTCTCAATATTACTTTTTATCTCCCCAATTCACCCCACACAACCCTACTCACCTCCTCCGCTTCCACCCTTACACTCTACTCACACCTACCACACAAATTCCGTAAATCCTCTCACCACCTGACACTAACCACGTTCTCACTTCCGCCACCAACATGCAAGTCCCTATATTTTAAGTATTACAGCTACGGCTTAAGAACAGTTTGAAATAAAATTCTAAGGAATATATTTTAGTGTGCCTAGAGCAAAATATTCCTTAATCTAACGTAAGGCTGCGACCTGAGGAAATATCTACATGTATAGTCAATAAAAATATTACCGTATTTTTTTCACTAATCAAAATTTAGATAGTAAATTTAGCTTAGAGTGCAGGAATCATAAGTGTAAATAGCTCAGTTTAGGGTCTATATGAATAAACGCCTGTCTCTGAAAACGAAATCTTATTTCTTCTCCATGCGTAACCTTTTTACACTTTAAATAATTGTAACAATATAAGAATTGTTACTAAATAGTTAACTGTGCCAAATTCCGGCAGTTACAACTGGCGCCCAACTTGCGGGGCATGCGAGTGTAAAAAGAAATAAGGTTTCTGCGTCTCTCTCTTCCATTCAAATGGAAAAAAATAAGTTAATTGAAGCTTTTTTCAAAGGTAAAGTTAAAAAAGTTTACTTACCACCTTCCACGAGTCTGAAAAATCTGCCGAAAGATATGACTGATTTCGACGAATGGTTAGAGAAAAGCGAGAAAAAGAAAAACGGTAAGAGCGATAGTCAGTGAATCTCAGCGAATATGAGAAAAGACTACGTTGTCGATGAGACAAATACAATTGAATACATTGAAAACACTAGTGTCGCTAAATAGTGTCGTGAAAATAAAATTCTCGAAAGAATACACGATTAATTGTGATAATATAGTAGTGCGCGAAACACAGAACATCTCAGTGCAAGAAAATTACACTGGCAACATTTCGTGGCACCTATAAAAAACGGGAATTATATTCAATTATCGTCGAAAATGGCCAAAACAAACACACGTTCATCCAAAATGAGCAGAAGAGGCGCCACGGATGAGGATAGTAACCAGGAGGACTTGGATTCAACCGTCAGAAACATCTCTCGCGAACATCTAGAGGATGCACTACTGATTCCTCAGACGCTACCAGAAAATGACTCTACGCAGATCTGGCTCTCCATCAATCAACGTCTCGAGGAGTTAGAACAACGGACACAACGAATCCTAGAAGAGGACCGACGACGTTACGATCAGCAAATGGCCGAGAAAGGCCGAGAAATGCAAGCCAGAATAACGGCTTTAGAAAATAGCATTAGCCGCTCCTTAGAAGCGACGGTAAACGTCACGCAAAGCCTAGAAGAGAGGGAGGATCGCATGCAGGCCCAACTAAATCGTTTGGAAACAGCCCAGGCTTGAGTGGTCGAACGCATGACGGAGGACTTTGACAGGAGGGCGAATGAGCAACCACCTGTGAATCAACCCAACATCAAGTACGTCCTTCCAGAGTACAATGGAGAAGGCAGTCCCATGAAATATGTCAGGCAACTGAAACAATATTGGGATGTCGTACGACCACGTGCTTGCGATGCGGACTACCTCATCGAAAAATCACTTTCTGGACCACCCAGCGATTGGTGGCTAGTGATAAAACACGAAGTCACTAGTCTCGAATCATACCTCAAAAAATTTCAGCAACGGTATTGGGGTGAGCAGACTCAACATGAAGTGAGAAAAAAATTGGAATTTGGATTCTAACAACCAAACAAGGATCGGTCGAGGGCTGAATATGCCACCAAAATGTTCGCGGACATAAGCGAACTAGTCCCCACTCCTGATCAAGGGGAAGTAATCCGAAAACTTGCAAGACATTATAGCGAGGAAATAAAATGCGCTATAATTGGCCGAGGCATTGTCAAAAGCGAGTAATTAATCGAGCTGCTCGAGGAATTTGACAAAATAGGGAGTATAAACACCGGAATCCCAGAGCCTCGAGAATGGAGGAATAAAAATTCTAATAACAACTCAAATCCATGGAGGGCGCCGAACGCTGGAAATAATTACCCGAGAACAGGTACAGGTAGCCCTGGAAACCGTGGCAACTGGACGCCACAACCGACGGCAGGAAGTGCCCAGCGTCCGAACGTAGCGCCAGGACCGAGGCAAGGCACGAGTGCAGGGGGGCACCGGGCCCCGTTAGAAAATAATTCCTGGCGTCAACAGCAACAATCAGGTGTACCTAAATACCGAGTACAGAACATTGAAGTGGAACAGACACAAGAACCCTATGACGTCACTTATCCGGCTGGAGAAACAATACATGAGGCGGGAAACGAGCAGGGGCCATGTTAATAAATGACAGTAAAAGCGACATTATTGACGTGGCAACTACCACGATCTACACGGCTCATATGTTGACCAACACTCGAGAGGAATTAATGGAAGAGGATAAAAACACTATAATCAGAAGGCAGTCAAAATGTTATACGGCAAAAATTCAAATCGCGGGAATTTTGACGAATGCTTTGATTGACATGGGTGCGGAAATCACGTGCATTTCCGAAGAATTCTATGATGCGAACAAGGACAGATTTGCACCGTACCCGTGCCTACCGCTAGCAGGCGTGGCCGTAACCGGGCCCACGGGGGGCAAGGCCGTGCGGCTCAATCGTCAAATTTTCGCCGATGTACAGCCTACTGTGCTAGTACAATTCGCTTTCTTAATTGTACCCAGACTTTCAAGAACCTGCATTATAGGGATAGACATGCTCGATGAGCACAAAAAAAAAATAGATCTCGACACGAAGGCCTTGACATTTCCATATTTAGGTGGACGGCCGACCATCAGGATTGTACAGGATCGTGGCAAAGAGGATCCATAGGGGCCGCAGCAGCTGAGCAACGTTGAATTTTCTATCGAAAACATAGAAAAAATTAAAGGATCTTTAGTTTCTCAAGATAAGAAACAACAATCTCTACACATAGACTGGTCAGACATTGAATTAAAAATCGATGAAAAACCCTGATTTAAAACCTGAAATAAAAGAAGAACTTGGAAAAATTCTATGGACCAATCGACAGGTATTTCGAAGGGAGCCTGGACTTTTAACAAATTACGTGCACGAGTTGAAAGTAAGAGAGGGGCAGCCTTTCGTCGGTAGGAGTTACCCTATTCCCATGGCCCATAGAGAGAAAGTTGAAGATGAAATCCAGCGAATGTTGAGTATGAATATCATTCAAAGATCTAACAGTCCCTACATAAATCCCATTGTACTTGTAATAAGAAAAGATGGGACTATTCGCCTACTTTTGGACGCAAGAAAATTGAATGAAATTCTAATCGAGGATTGGGAGTGCCCAGAGCCCGCGGAAGTGCTCTTTCAAAAGTGCAAAGGGATGAACATTATGTCCAATTTGGACTCGACCAGTAGCTTTTGGCAGGTGCCAACGCGGGCTAGACCACGCATTACTGGGACTTGGCGAACAGATCATAACTTTTGTTGACGACACCCTCATCACCTCAGAAAGTCACGAGCAACATTTAGAACACATTAATGAAATTCTAAAAAGACTTAGAGAAAATAATTTGACCTTAAATCTCGAAAAATCTCACTTTTTTAAGAATGAAACGAGATTTCTAGGATTTATTTTGACAACTGACGGTGTGAAGCCCGACCCAGAGAAGATTAGCTGCATCCATGAGTTCGCAGCACCGAAGAACGTGAAACAGTTACGTGGATTTTTGGGTTTGATAAATTTTTACTCAAAATTCAGTGACAAACATGCTGCTGAAACTGTTCCGCTATCAAAATTGATAAGGAAAGGAGTACCTTGGAAATGGGATGAGGAAGCCCAACGAGGCTTCGATAGAATAAAAAATTTATTCGGCACATCGATAATGTTGTATTTTCCAGATCCCACGAAAGCGTATTACCTAGAAACCGACGTACCTGCATGGAGCAGAAATTATCAACCGAACCGATCATCTCGCACTCACTTTCTTGAAGACGTGTAAATTCGTGAACGCCCGACTCACGAGATGGATCCTGGATATTCAAGATTTACCGGATAAAAATCGAACACCTGCCTGGAAAACAAAACTTAATGGCCGATATGGTAAGTCGTTTGCACGACGACGAGAGCTACAAGCGAAATCGCGGTGAAACCAGAGTCACGATCAACGCCTTAACTTATGAATGGACCCTGGACATTAAAGAAAAGATACGAGGCACCCCACAACAACAAAGGAAGGAAAAAAGAGCTCTTAGCCTCATACAAGAAATTGAACGAGATAAAAACAGCGTAAAAAGATTCCAGCTCATCAATGAAGCTCTATATCATGTAAATGGGAATGAGTGTCGCATTTACGTCCCTGTAGAATCCGCGAAAGATTTAATAAAAGAGTGTCACGTGTCATATGGTCATCCTGGCTCTGAAAAAACATATAGACTCTTGAGAGAATCTTTTTACAGCCCACGGTTAGCAAAATTGACACGGAATGTCATAGCCTTTTGTGATTCCTGTCAAATAAATAAAGTATCTACGCAGGCTTCTCAAGCACTACAACATCCTGTGCTGTCACGTGAACCTTTAGAACTCATATCGATAGATTTTTTTGGGCTGCTTACCAAAACAAAATTCGGTTATCAGTACCTACTGGTAATGATAGATACTTTTTCGAAATTTACAAAACTGTATCCGTTGAAAAAAGCAACTAGTGAGGCAGCCATAAAAAAGTTGGATGAATTCAGAGAAAAGGTAGGCGCACCGCGCAAAGTATTATCAGATCGAGGAACGCAGTTCACTAGCAAGAAATGGCGTCGAGCATTAGAAGAAAGACAAATTCAAATGATCCTCACCTCCATTAGACATCCGCAGGCTAATATGGTTGAGAGGGTCAACCGAGAGCTCGCTCGACTCTTCCGCACGCCCCTTCCCCCCTGATAAACACAATTCCTGGTTCAGTCAGCTAGACAACGTAGAGACAATCCTTTATGAGTCTCACCACGACACTACTGAAGTTACCACCTACGAGGCCCTGTGGGGGCGCAAACCAAAAAGATGGTGGCACGATTTCTTGCCACAGGTACCGCCACACCCTCACACGAACCGAGAAAACCAATTAGTGGTAATCCGAGACCGAATTAAAAGGAAGCGTGAGAAGAAACTCGCTCGTTTAAACAAAGACAAAAAGGGTGTAAATTACGCCATAGGAGAACAACCCGGTAAGAACAGAAGAATTCAAAAAAATTAATACTTTCATATTTAAACGAAAGAGTGAGCATTATTTAATTTTTTTGAATGTGCTAATTTTCCATCGGGAGAAGTGCCCAACGAAAGAATAGGTTTATCTCCGAAACCAATTCTTTTCTATTTCCTTAACGAACGCCACTTGTGTTGTGTTCCATACAGGCGAACATATTTTCCATTTTTTTAAATCCTCCTAATGCGAGCAGTAGACACACCTCTCATGGTTTTTTTTAATTCCATACTTACATGCTGTATTCTGGATTAATTTAATTCTTTCTAATCCGTCCACAAAATGCGTGCACTTACATGATTTCTGTTCCTCCGTGTGCAACCTAAGTTTGAAAATTTCAATTTTTTTTGTCATGGTTATTTTTAATTTCATACTTACATCCTTTATTTTCGATTATTTTTATTCCTTCTAATTGCAAGTTGGCTACTAAACATCTCCTCTCCTTCCCTCAACCCTAACAACGGTTTCAGATGTTTAGCAGTCAAGCTGCAAAAATTTAACCTAAACCAAAAATCCAAATTGAAACTAAAAACAAGGTAGGCAGGAAATTTCAAAAATTTGATCTCGACTATACTGGATAGATCGTTTTTTGGCTCCGTATACTTTTTTTGTGGTTGTGTAATCCATGCACGTACATTAAAAAATAATTTTAATATAATTTAAATGTGTTCCAAGACAGATTTCATATGAAATCGGTTAAAATATGTTTCTGTTAAACAGATTAATAAAAAAAACGTTCACATAATTTACCCAAATTCTTTTTTTTTTCACTGCAATTTATAAATGTAATACAATATTTATTCATTTAAAAAATGAATTTATTTCAATTCACAGTTGCGCCTTAAAAGTGACATTATTCTATTCCTTTCTATTTTTTCTTTCACATTTCTCCACTTTTTAATTCCTCCCAATAAGCTTCCAATAAATTTTTCTGAGTCGATTAAAAGAACTAGCTTTTGCGTCTTCAAAGTGACATTATTCTCTTCCTTTCTATTCTTTCTTTTGCATTCCTCCATTCTGTAATTCCTCCCAATGCGCTGCCATTAAATTTTTTTAAGTCGATTAAAAGGAATAGGTTTTGCTTTTTTTGGCTACTCGATGGTGGAACTTTCGATGGACGAAAATTCACGCATTAATGAGAATTCAGATTCTGAATTTTTTTGAATTCTTTTCTTCTTACCCGGAAGTGCTAGCAAAAGCATGCAACGTCTCTAATGCATTGACCGGTGCGATGGCTAAGTTTCTTTCATTATACGAGGGTCCCTACAAAATTCGAAAGAAGATTGCCAGCAACGTGTATATCCTGTGGAACGAGGAACAGAATAAAGAGAGAGGGCAATATCACGCAAATGACCTGCGTAAGTATCGACAGGAAAATGTGGTAGGAGGGGATGACGAAAATTTCGAAAATTCAGGACCTGACAGCTCGAAGGAAAAGCGGAAAACCTAGGGCAGGTCAGTACCATTCGAAATCCCAACCATGCCGGACGCAGAGACGCAACACGATTGCTTCGATACCGACTGCAATGTCGCTATCCAGTGCAATCTGGAGATTGGAGAGAAAGACATCATAGTGACAGAGATTACTATGCATACGGAAGTGAATACAAGACCGAGATTCATCACGACGAGACGAAAAAAAGCAATAAGGGCTCCCAATACGCAAGTCACGGGAATTGACGCCGCCCTATTTCCTAAAAGTGTTAGAAAGCAGGCTGTGGGCACCCGAGATGCAGAAACTCAATCGGATACAACAACGCCTCCGCCACCAAAGAAGAAGGACCAGGACTCGATCTTGACCAAAGCACTTCAAAACATCGAATTGGATCGAGAGATTCTACGAGAAGTTCAGATCAACGCACTTAGTCTCACTGAACCAAGTACGAGTGAACAACCGATTAGAGAAATCCCTGCAGAGGATCAAGAGATGGAAGAGTGTCCTGCTGAGAGAGAATGGAAAGTTGCTACACTAGAGAAAATGATAGCTGAACCACGTCCCGGCATTTACATGGCGAAAAAGAGTCGAAATGACGCCTTGATCGAAAACATCTACCAAGATAAGGGTCGGAAGCCAGTGAAACGTGCCTACGCCACGATGAACCACTCAGGTACGCAATCTAAGGAGAATCGACCCCCAGCAATAAATCAGGCTCTCAACAACCATGAGGCCTCAACGAAAGACGACAAGCAGACAGATTCAAACAAAGAGAAAATCTTAATGATGCGAAACAATGCATATGCTGAGAAGAAAGGACGGCCTGTTAGAGAGATGGCAGAGAAACCTGGAAGCTCACAGCACTCAGAAACAAGGGAAAACTGGATGCAGTACAGAGAATGGTCGCCTTCACAAAAATGGCCCATTCCACCGGACTGCATGAGAGACTACGAGGATCCTCTAACTAACCCGAGCCGGAATAATCGCTATCACAACAAGGGATTAAAATTCTCGGCGAAGACAGGAAGATTAGAAGGAGAAGCGTTGTAAGCCTACTTAACCATATTTACTTTCTGTTTTATTTTTATTGTTATTTTTTTTCTTTATAACTATTAGCATTATATTTTATCGTTTAATTGTAAATAATTTGTCTTTCATACGTGCGTTCTCACTATGTTCTTATTCTTAGTTATACGTGTACATACTCTCTCACTTACTCTTTATTTGTATTTTGATACGCTATTTTTGCATTTATATCGTTTGTCTTACGCCGAAAATTTTAAGAGGGGCAGTTGTAACCCGCGAGTTACAGCAAAGAGCCTTCCAATAGGCGAAATTCCTCGCGTTAACGAAAGGAACTCAGAGAGTTGCATCATAAGGGAGCAAGTTAAGGGCGCAAACTCCAAAAGCCTCCCGCTAAAAAGTCTCGCGCGATTAGTGGGCGTAAGAACCAGAGCGCGGAAAATAAAGAGGGCCACGCGAGCCGAAAACGGCAGTTGGGTTGGGGTGTTGCGTGGGTTACGCAACAAGGCTTAGGGAGTACCTTGAGAGAAGCTAGAGAATTTATTCTCTATCCGGCTCTCATACATCTCTCTAAGTAGACCGGGAAGTTTTGAGTCCTTAGAAATTTTCTAAGTCCTTAAACCTTCTCTTAAAGGAAAGAACCTCTAAGTCAGGACAGAAATTCATTTCTTTCTCCGGTCTAGAAGAGGCCACTCTTTCTGAGTCTTTCTTGGGCGTGCCACTCAAGGCCAGAGCTATTTTCCTTCGGGAATTTTTCGAAGTCGTAAGCGATCCTTTTTATGGACAAAATTTTTCTCAGTTGAATTTAATACAGAGGCGGACTCTGAAAAATTTGATGACAAAAATATTCCATTTAAAAATTTTAAAGTCTAAAGTTTTCCGACAGAGATCGGACTTAAAGGAAATATCTACCATAAATTTACACTAGCCTAACAGAAGAGCAGAGCACGGTCAACCGTGTCCCCTGGTCAAAGCAGTTAGCTCTTCTAAATTTTAACTTATGCGTTGGCCTCTTAGCTTCTTATGGGAAGGCAGGAATTTATTCCTTTACCTGGCCAAGAAAGTTGCTAAGTCCAAACTCAAGCTTGAGAATATTTCTCGACTTTCAAAAAGATAATTTGAAGCCCATTCATAAAAGTTGAGTGAGAGCAAGCCTCTCTAAAACTAGCTAAATCTAGAGTGCACTCTCTGAATATTATTACCTCACCTTTCCTACCCCAGGTAGAAAGCGCACCTGTAGTACGAGAGCGACTCGACTCAGGCAGAATTGTAGCGAGCGAACGTAAGGGCAGTGTCCGAAGCGACCCCCTCTTTACCTGATTTATAATCTTTTTGTGTGCTCATTAATAGCCTACTTTGTATAACCGATTGGTATTTAAATTGTAAGTCAAAACAAAGTAAATTACAGGTCCTTTGCTCTGCAGACCTCTGTATGTCAATCCTAAGGGATTTTAAAGGCAATTGTCCTTCCTATCAAATATAAAAGAAAGATTTATAAATACAAGTCTGCATAGGAAAGAATCCTCAGACACTACATATTTTCAAAGGTATCCCTAGCCTGATGTGAAATAACTGAAAATAAAAGAAAAAGAGAGAGAGAAAGAAATTGACATAGATTTTGAATTAGAATTTAATGTTAGGAAAGTAATTTCTAAGCGTGCGAAAGAGCAAAAAATGTTTTGAATCAGAACTCAATTTTGAATGATAAATTTTTAAGTGTGCCAAAGAGCAAAATTATATTGTAAGCATTACAGCTACGGCTTAAGAACAGTTTGACATCAAATTCTAAGGAATAGATTTTAGTGTGCCTAGAGCAAAATACTCCTTAATCCAACATAAGGCTGCGGCCTGAGGAAATATCTACATGTAAAGTCAATAAAAATATTACCATATTTTTTTTACTAATCAAAATGTAGATAGTAAATTTAGCTTAGAGTGCAGGAATCGTATGTGTAAATAGCTCAGTTTAGGGTCTATATGAATAAACGCCTGTCTCTGAAAACGAAATATTATTTCTTCTCCATGCGTAACCTTTTTACACTTTAAATAATTGTAACAATATAAGAATTGTTACTAAATAGTTAACTGTGCCAAATTCCGGCATTTACAATATATATGCGAGTGTCTCACCTGCTCAGGAACCTGTGCAAGATCCTTCATAGATACTTTTTGCAAATGTGTCCCACTTGCACAGGAACCTGTACAGGATCCACCCTAAGGAATTTCTTGCAGCAACATCCAGGATAATACAGGAACCTTTACAGGTATTTGAATATCCAGGTTCCTGTACAAGGAACGTGCGCAAGTTCCTTCGCAGGATACGCGGTAGGAACCGGTGTACAAGGAACCTGCGTACGTTCCTGTACAGGAGCCTCCAAAGGAACCTGTCAGGTTCCTGCACAGGTTCCTGTGAAGGAATTTTCAGCTGAGGTCACTGACCAGCCCTATGCGGACTGTGTCAGAGTACAGTGTTCAAATGAGAGAGAGAGAGAGTTGCTTTAACAATGATTTTATTATAAGGAATAAGAACAGAGTTAAAAGTTACATAAAATGAACTTACATATATCTTTCTATGCTTGAAAGGGTAAGAGTGAGTTGCTTTGTCGGTTGGATCCCCGCTTATAACGTAAAACACCGACGGAGTTTTACCGGATGATAGATTGAATAAACTCGGAAGTAATTCAATAATGAAAGGCGTATACTTTTAAAGGCGTAACACTTTTCAGTAGTGGTAATGCGATACAAGGTCCTATGACGATACCCAATCCACACTTGAGTTCTTTTCGCGAACTTATAACACTGCGGTCTTTATTCGTAAAACACTCACTATACGACGACCGAAAGTCTCAGCCGAAGGGACTTAGTTGAAGACTCGAACACGTTAACTATTTTGGATTGAACTTGAAAGTGCGCGACTTATTCAGAGTGTTTCTTCGGTCTCAATGAGTTAGAAGCCGTGACTTTGTCAAAGCGATTCGTTAATCGTAGATCGAAGCGAACAGTATGACTGCCGAGAACGTAAGACAAATGGCAAGGGTTGCGCTGGGGTTTATATACACCTTGGATTTCGCAAAAGTCACGTACGATTTACAAATTGGTGGTTTGGCATGTACGACACTCGATATTAAGTTTGTGTATGACTCGTGTGAGTAATTAATATTTCCGTCCGGCGATCGGTTGTCTGTTTTCTAAATCAGCGAGAAGTTATTTGATACTTTCAACTGTCCGTATTGTATGCCGAACGGTTCGCGCGGATGACTCATACTATCGTCAGCAACCGTGGACAGCGGTCGCGCATCTCGACTCTTGACCTTTCAGGAGTTTGGATTCTATATGCTAACTTAACTATAGGCGATATCTTTAGTCAGATACTTTGGTCACAATTTTGTCTGACAATGCGTATGTTTCTCCACTAGGTGGGTTATACTTTAATAGTAAACTGTAGTACGACATTATGTCGATAAATTATTACTTTAATTTAGAAATACGCGTGTATTCATATTCCATATGATTAGTTTTGACTTTGTTATTGTTTATGTTACGAACTATTAGGTATATGCATACATTCGTATGTTATTAAATATACTTAATTATGTTATAGCGGTAGAGTCTGCTAAGTTATCGGTATTCTCTAAGTTCTTATCCTTTCATGGTAACACTTTAAGTATCTTGTGGTTTCTATCTTACCGACCGTAGAGCAGTTACCATACTTAGGTTCAAACTCAGAGAAGATCGGTATTGCTTTTGCTTGTAGTTCATGGACTTAGCCTGAAAGACGTAGGATAAGGTAGATTGCGCCTAGCTAGGCGTTACATAGAATTTTTGTAAAATTTCGACATGTAACAACACTTCTATTTTTTACAGAATTTTCTTAAAACTAACCCTTGAAAACTAACATGCATCCGTTCCTTATCTCTAAGACCGCACGCTCTTATCGCCTGGCCTTCCTCGCTTCGCCTCGCCTCGCTGGCATGTCCCTACTTTCTCGTATTGCCTCGCTTGCCAACCTCTGTTTTCGCGGCTAATACCTACTACTTATCTACTATGTACAATATTTACAGCTTACTTATATCTACTTCCTCTCCTAGTTACAATCTTTCCCTCTTCATTCCTCTTCCTCCTGCCTTCGCTTCTTCTCCATCTTACCCAACACTCCCTTCACCCATGCTACTGCCCTTTTTCCCCCTTTTCATGCATCAATACCTCCATGCTTATCCCACTCCTTTCCACCTCTACGAACTCCTCCAACCATTGCTCCACTCTTGCATCCCCCTTCCCACAGAGTTCACACATCCTCTTCTCCTGAGACAGCCAGAACCTATTGAAACTCTCCATGCACCCACACCTCATCCTCGCTATAAGCTCCTGACCTCCCTTCTCTCCTTTCTCAGATAATTATTGCGCTCTTGCCCTTGGCATAATCCATACATAGTTCCCGTTAAACCTTGACTCTCTTATTCTCTTTTCCCCTTCTGTCTTCTCTCTCTCCATGCCGTTTTTCTTAAACAACTCATATACCTTCCTCCCTTCCTCGTACATCCTTCTCTCTTCATCCATCTCCAGTCCATTCGTTCTGGAGTACCTTTCCCTCTCAACCTCCATCTTCCCACCCCCTCTCCTGTTCTCCTTCTCCCACCAACACTCCTTGCATATTTATGACCTACGTGGTCTATCACCGATACCCCCACCTTACTTACATATGTGTATTCTCCCTCTTCGTCCCCAGTTGCTACACCATTCGCCACTGCCCATCCTCTATCCTCCATCCAGTCCCTTAGAATCTCCCCCTCCTTATTTATTATCTTATCCTTCGATTTCCCTTCGAAGCTCTCCCATTCCCTGTAAAGTCCCCCTTCCCTCTCCATCCTCGCATTAAAATCCCCACCCAGTACCACGATACCCTCCTCTCTGTCGCCTAGCAAGTCTTCCACCCTTTCTTTAATTCTTTCCATCCCATCCTTATTGTACACTGTCACAAACTTACACGCTACCCCTCCTATTTTTACTTCCCTCAATTGCACTCCCTCTCTCTCTCTCTTCCTCTCCATGAACTTCTTCCTCTAATCCATCTCTAACCCCCGTTATAATTCCGCCACTAGCCCTTCCTTTCTTCTTCACTCTGACAAATTCCCCTGTACGTCCTTCAACACCTCTTTCTTCTCATCCCACACCCACATTTTCTCGTCTACTTTTATTTTCCGATATCCTACCTTCGCCGATCTCCCTTCACTCTTCTTCCTCCTAGCACTGTTGTTCAGCATTCTCTGCACATCCCTTTCCTTTCTCGTTAAATCGTGATCAATGAAAACTCCCTTATCCTTTATCCTATTCTTATTTCGCATTACCCCCAACTTTTCTTCCCAGCTCTCCAGCTCCACAACCGCCAATTCCTTGTCCTTTCTCCCCTGCAACTTAACTTTCCCTACCCTGCCTTTAACCCACCCTATGCTCTGTAGCAGTGCTTCAACGCCCTCTCTTTCTCCCCCGCTCTTTAGCTTCCACCCTTTTATCGCAATATTATTCAGTGGGGGGTTTCGCACACGTTAAAGAGATGGAACAATGTTCGAATCGCCACCTACATTAATACCCAGTAACTTACGTTCAATATGGCGGCTCTGGCGGGAAAATTCAAATCTATTTAATTATATAATCATCCAAATGATGGAAGCATTTACTGAAATATCAGAAAATTGAAAATAAACAATAATTTAAAAGTAAATTCTCATTCATTTTCAAACTTCTGATATTTGAGTATACACTTCCATACTACTGTATTATATATAACAGAAGAAATGAAGGGTGATAAGTATGTAGACGAAGACTTTATGGTCATGTATGGCAATGTATTGGAAATAATAAAATAATACATTCATAATTAAGAGTAGTACAGAAGGAATAAATGAGAATTTCACATAGATTCGATGTTTTAAACAGTATGTTCAAAAGAGATCTGAAGCCTCCAAAGTTATAAGATTTCAGACAGTTTTTAAATGTTATTCCGTTTTTCAACTGCAACAAGTTGAAGACGTACGCAGTACTTTTAAAGTTTTAGAATAGAGATATAAAACATGTTAAAAGTTATAACATTTAACAAGGAGTATCAATAAACTTTGAAATTGTTACATATAATCATTTAGTAATAAATATGTAACGTTATTAATAAATACTTATATATTAAATAGAAAAGTTTAACATTATTGTTAAAATAACGACTTTGGATTTACAATTTGTACGTAAAATATATTAAAAAAGCCAGCAAAGATTAAAAGTCATGGACTGTTGCGAAATTTCTTCTGTAAGCGTTTTCTATATTGCTGGACTGCTTGCCTCGCCAGTAGAGCTTGGGCTTTGTACCCAGAATCTTTTCCTTTTAATAATTTATTCATCACGTTGCACCAACACATAACAAATTCTTCGGCAATAGCGTAACTAAAAAGTTCAGTTAACTTTTTTGAGTGCTCTGGACACTTGATAAAACTGAAATCAAGAATTGTGGTAAGAAGCAATTTCAAATTTTTGACTACTCCATATTTAAAACAAAAATTTGGCATGCTAGCTTCTAAGCAACTATGAGCGTCGCGGAAAACTTTCTTTAGAGAGTGATGGTCGGAAAATTTAGTTTTACATGCAGTACAGTCCTTACACTCAGAACTTCTGAGAACTTTAGTAACAATTCGTTTAGGATTTAGGGCACTTCCACTTATTGGAGTATTGTTATCTGGAATAAGGACGAAAGTGCTCTCCTCACCATCAGTATCTTGGCAGGTTTCTTTTTCAATTTCGGCCGATTTCTCTATAAAATTTCGAAGCGAACAGAGACCTACGGCCTCATCCATCTGACAATTTCCCTTTACTGTATCAGCTGACGTTAAGTTATTTACTAAGAGCGATTTGTAAGAGTTTTGAAATTGTGTGGCTGTTGGATTTACATTTCGCCTTCCATGGCTTCTGATCATGCCAAAAAAATTTTCAACCGGGTCTTGGTTTACATTTCGCGGTGAGAATTTTTTTACAGAATGTCTTTTCAATGATTTTTGGAGCCGTTGAAATCCGTTCAACGTCGAAGCCCAATTTCGCAACGAAGGCACTGATACCGGACGCTTTGTGACTTTATCCACAAATCTTACATTTCCAAGGAGGCATTTCCTTGCTTCACCCCAGAAGTCCGCATGAAGAGAACTCTCAGTCACAGCACAGCGAAGTAGATTTCTGCCCTTTTTTGCCATATTTATCGAACCGTTTGTAGAATCAAACATATCTTCAACTTTTAAAACCTCCGATGTAACTATGCCTTCTTTTTTAGGCATCGTCTTCAGCCCATCCGTCGTGGAAACACCTCCTGTTAAAAAATGAATGAAAAATGTATTTATTTACATGAATGGCAATGCATATAAATATGATTGTTACTGCATTGCATTTCAACAAACCTTGCATGGCGGTGAGTAGGCGTATAAAAGATGCAAGTGATCTGCTGCAAACATTTGCGGCGGGGTAGACTCTCATTTTTCGTATCTTTTTCTTTCTTATGTGACCTTCTGTTAGTTTCGGAACGGTTCGGCGGAACTTGTTCAAAGATTTACAATCAATGTCGTACGCCAACTCGACAAAATAAGGCTCCAATTTTTTGGAGGTATTCGTCCGCTGTTCGTCTTTCAGAATGATCTGAATATCTTTTGTTAAAAGGTTATTCCTGATGCCTTTTAATAAATGCGGGACATCAAAAAGAGGGATCATGCTTTGCCCGTATAATTCAATGAGGTCTCCTGGAAATAATGTAAATTATTAGGAATAACATAAAATTTATTGCAGTGAAATAAAAAAAAAAATAATAAATAGATATCCGAACTTACGAAATTCTCGATTTTCCTTTTCACATTTCACTTCGGTCTCTTTCAAAAGCAAATTAATACAGGAAGCGTTTGTTTGTCCTTGGTCACAAACTGTAGCTAATATTTTAAAGTTAGCATTCGTGACGGCCTTTACCACATCTTTGATGCATCTGCTTAACTGATTTGCTTCTGTTGCAGACTTACAAAAGTTATAGGCAAAAGGAAATTTCCAACTATTTTTTCCTATGCCTCGCAGCATGAATACTAGCAAGTGATCAGCAAATGTATTAGTGTGGCGATTTCCCCAGTCTTCGAAGCCAATTAATTTATCGAGTTTTGCGTCATAATAAACATGAGCCTCTGTAGACATCTCATCCCATAATAAGATGCACAATTTATCGATGTCATCCATTGTTAACCCCTGTACTTTCAAATGTTGCACGATTATTTTATTAACTCCAGGTTTCAATCTTACTCGCGCGAGAAACTGGCGGAGAGACTTACGAGTGGGAAGGATGAATATTTTGCTCAGAAGGCGATAACAAGTGCCAGATTTTTTTAGTATAGCTAATGCCAAGGTCTTATCGTCGAAAGTAAATCGTCCACCCTACATTTCAGAAAAAAACAATTTAAAACTTCGACAAACATTAGTCATTGTTTCATATCATCAGTATTAATAAAATCTGTAGCCTCCTTTAGCCTCTGTTTGAAAGTACAGCATTTCTTTGCAAATTTCCTATTGCTCATCTTTAGTTTCTCAGCTATACTTGCTAGCCTTCTGGCAACTGGAGTTAATTTCTCTTTTCTCGTAATATCCCCAAGAAGTGGAGGTGTTAGATGTTCTCTTTTTGGCGTGGTACAGTGACTAGAGCAAGGAACAGAAACATCTGTGCCCGGATTATCGAGAGACTGTTCCTCATACCACTCAGGTTGAACATTGTTAGGATTAGGCATGTGGCTTGTTTTAAAAGAAGATGAAACAGAATTATCTGTTGAAACAAGTAAATCTTCTTCATTAGCACTCAAAAATCGAACTGCTTCATTTCCCGCACTTAAAGTGTGGGAATCAGCAAAACTTGGTACAAGGTTTTGTACTAGACTTTCGATAACTTTCTTTTCGTCTTCGGTGCCGTAACCAGCGCGCTGGAGCTCGCGAATAAGAGCTTCCTTAGCATCGTCGCAATTTATTTGTCCATGTTCAATGTAGGCAGGGACTCGGTCCGAAAGTTTTCCTCCAGTTTCATGCTTCTCCACTCGGGATTGTAAATGAACCGCCCTTTTTTCGGTCTCATCCCGGCTTGTGTCCTTTTGCTACTACAGGTATTGAAACTGAGTAAAAAATTTTAAATACCTGGTAAGGGTAAAAAGCTGGGAGCGAAACAAAGTTTATGACACTATGGTTTTCTTTACGATTGTGTCAGGTAAGAGTGCACTATATTTTAACTCAGTATGATTCATAAAAGGCTTAAAATTTCCTATTTTGTATAAGAGCAATATTCTTTACACAGTATGGACTATAGGACCGGGGCAAAATTCAGAATTGACAATGAGTTTAGTTTCTTACTGGAGTAGAACGATTTCAACTTGGAATACTTTTGCTCCTAGCGAAATTAGTTTTGTTTCTTTCTGAGTGAAAATTTTTCGATTTGTAGCACTTCCACTGATGCTGCTTTTCTAATTTTGTGTATGCATCTAATAATTCAAATACGTTGCAGTATCATTTATGCATTTTTGGCGATGCATATTATTTGCATTGTAAATTCAATGTAAGTTTAAATTAAATTTGCAACCTGGGTTATTTTTGGTCAATGTTCAGAAATGTTTGGAGCTTATCATAAATTTATACCAATTGTAATTGAATTAAATAATTTTAAAATACTATTGAATGGAATTAATTTATTTTAAAAATCACTAGATATCTTAATTTAAACTAATGATCTTTCAAATCATTTATAGTGACATATAAATAATATATATACTTCTAATGAATAAAAAAAAATTATTTAATTTTATAACATTAATATGTCATATTGAAATTATTAATTTTTTATTTTTATATTTAATTTATAATTTAAATTTGAATTTTGACTCTATTTTTTCTATCCCTCAAATAAAACCTACAAACTGATTTGTTTTATTTTCATATTTTACAATCATATTTATTTTTATAAATAATAACTTATATTTTTTTTAATAAAAAAAATTTAAATCTAGTAAAATTGATAATAATGATAATAATTTAAAAGATATGAAATTTAAATTTAAATTATAAGTAATTTATTTATAGTGTCACGCCTACCACAAAAGGGAAATGGCTTAATGGTATACATATATTCAATTTTATTTAATCAATTATAAAATTTCATTACCAAAGAAATAAAAATCTCTTTGAATTAAAATTTAAATTTTTATAATGTATTAATATTCGAATCTTTATTTATTTTTATTATATAAAATTATTTGTTTACATTATTTCCTCATATTTTCAATATTATTATTTGGATGTATGAAAAATTCTTTTCATATATTTGATCATTTATAACACTCCAAGGAATCCTCATATTTCGATACCTTTTATAGTAATCTTAAATCTACTATAAATGATTTGAAAGATTATTACTTTAAATCAAGATATTTCATGATTTTTAAATTAAATTAATTCCATTCAAAAGTATTTTTGAATTATTTGATTCAATTACAATTGGTATGAATTTATGATTATTATTAAAGTCCAATCGTAAAATTTAATCAATCATTCTATTAATTGGGAAGAAGAATCTCGTAGATTCAAATTTAATCAAGTATTTATAATTTATGTTAAGTGATTAAAGTATCAATTAAATATTATTTCATAATTATAGTAATTTCATTATAAGAATGATTCAATCGAGGAAAATTATCTACTCATCCAACTGACGAATTAAAATAATTTCTATACAGTATTAATCGATGAGAAGCAATTCTTTCTCAAATAATATAAATTAAAAAGAAAACTCTAGGTAATGATAATAATGAACCAATTGATGACATTTAATTTCATAATATATATGAATCGGGATAATCAGAATATCGTCTTTTTCAAATCTGGCCAAATTGCAGCTCCTGGAATTTCCCAAGCTAAGAAAAATCTTTTACCTATAAACTAAAGCTACTGCAGTGGATTTGAATAAAATATACTCAAAAATTGTCCATAACATTTCCTATATACTTGAGCCTTCCTTGATTTTCAACTTTTTTGAGTCAAATAACATATCGTTGGAATCGTTATAATTAGCAGATTTAGAATATTTCATTTGTAAATTGATAAGCGCTAAATTAAAACAAATTTCTGTTCTGCATTTTCGTGCTCATTATGTACAAATGCCTCCCGCTGACTACGATCGACGATGGCAGCTCGACTGAGTGAGGGGAAGCCGTGTAGTGGGTGAACCTACCTCAGGTACCCAGGGCGGATTTGACCATCGCCCCATTATTTCACATCCTAATTCAACACCTCACCTCGCACCAGCTCTAAAGTCCTAAACCATGGCTCATGATCTACCTGGCGGAGATTTGTTTCTTGGAAAAACTACGACATTTTGGACTTGTTGCTAGGTCATTGCGAGGTTCTGCTACTGCTACTCGGCTTGGGCTTTTAATTTCCAGGTCTACAAAATTTGTAGACCTGGATTTGATTTGATTACTCAACATTTGATATTTCTATCCAGCTCTATTTTAGAGAACTATGTCGAAGTTTGTTTCAACCATTCGTTTTATTACAATATTATTATTAGTTTTATAAATTATGATAAAAAATGTTGAATGTGACAAATGTTATAAAAGGAGTATGTGAACAATTTCATGTCAAATCATTTCAAGAATGTCATCTATTGTTGATGATTTTGATGGCAATTCTACTATTTGTTCTCTTATATGTTAAACGAAAAACCCTGGAATAATGTTTAAACAATTTGAATTTTTAAAATTTTCGTCCTTTTTTTTAACTTTCACAACCTTGTTGATTTCAATATTATTTAGGTGTATTTTTTATTCATTCATAAGGAGACGCAGTTTTGCCGAATTAAAAAAATTGTTCTGAACTTTTAAGTTTCTGACATTCTCATCCTAATAAGAAGGTATTGATTTAATATCAAATTTGACTTAGTCGATTTTCATCGAATCTCCACGTTTTGAGACTCTCTGAGTCAGGAAAAAACGATTTTTACGAAGGCTTGTGTCTATCGTGCTTTGGCACACTTTTTTGAGGCCTCAAAAGAAAAAACGAGTTCGTTAAACAGTTATTTTGGATAAACATTTTTGAAATCAGAGCATTTTCAAAATTATTGAGACCAATTTCTTTTCAAGATTCGAAAATTCTATGTGCGGATATTCAGATGACTCGAAAACTCAAACAAATCATCCTAATGACTTTTTTCAATAAAAAAAATTATCAGAGCATTTTCAAAATAAAGAAAAAACGAAAATGAACATTTTAAGCCAAACAACGCATGATTTGAAAAAAGTCTGGGGTAGAAAAACGTTGCTCCTTAACAGCCCTACAAGATTATCATAACAACTTGTTGAATTTTTTCGAAATATTAAAAATTCAAATTAGGAACACACACAAAATAATTGAAAATAAAAAATTCCATTTTGCGGTCAAACTATAAAAGATATAGAAAAAAATGAACCAACAAAAATTGTGCACTCAGAAAAGATCTACAAATTTGTTATCAATCACTTTCTTTATAGGACACGTAGTTTATGTTTCATTCATAAAAAATTAGAAAATTACATTTTTGAACAAACAAGACAAGCTACGAAAAAAATAATGAGACGAAAGTTGTACACCCAACAAAGAGCTACAAATTTGTTATTCATAATTTCTTTACAGGGTGTTTAGTTTTTGTTTTAATTGTGAAAAATAACATTACAAATTTTAAAAATTAAACTTTTCAAAAAACGACGAGTAGATTTTCTTTTAATCGTAAAATATAAGATTTAAAAAAATTAATCATTGTAAGAATGACACAAGCGACGAAAAAAGTGAAGAAACAGTAGTTGTTCAACCAAAAAATATCTACCAATTTGGGATGAACTCTTCCTATGAAAACATATCAAAAATTTAGAAGAAACCTTTTTCAAAAAAAGACACGAACTACAATAGCATTTTATTTCACAAAATTTTCCGCCTAAATTATATCTGCAAGTTTGCTTACAACCATCATAAAGTTGTAGTGAGATGTGTAATTTTAGTTTAAATCGTAAAAGATAACATTGGAAATGAAAAAATTAAATTCATAGAAAAACGACACAAGTTGCAATAAAAGGTTTGATAACAATTTGCAAATATTAATCGTGAAAAATAAAATTTTTACTTCATTTTGTAATATCTGAATAAGGAGCCCCAGACGAGGTATAGAAATAAATATGGATTTAATATAATATGTATGTATACCATTAAGCCATTTCCCTTTCGGGGTAGGCGTGACACTACCCGCATCAGGTAGTGTTTCTAGGTGGATAGTTTCTTGTAGTAAATAACTACAAGTGTGGGCTTACCACACCCACGACACGCCAACAGCACGAAGGTAGTAGTATTCTTAAACGGTCACCCATCCAAGTACTAACCGCGTCCAACACTGTTTAATTTCAGTGATCTAACGAGAACTGGTTTTTTCAGCGTGGTACAGAAATAGCGTGGTATAGCGTGGTGTAGAAAAGTTCGCATTTCCGACAAAATCGAGTGCGACGCCCAAGATACGTGATGAGAATGTGTTTGTTAAAGCCGAAGGAGCTTTAAGAAAAAAGAATTCACAATCACTACATTACGGTTATTGATGCTTTGACCATTTATTTTCAAAGGCCTGCGCATGCATGTGCGGGAAGTACAAAGACCGAAAGGGTAGCGCGAGAGAAATATATTTTCGAGCGCGAAGCGCAAGAACCAACAGTCGCGCGCAATAGGCGCGCTGATATCTGCGAGCCGCGCGCGCAGCACGCGATGAGAATGTGTCCGCACAGGGGGCAGATTTTTTAAATTCTTATTCTACATATACAATATAAGCATTGTGTGCAGATTGAATTTTGTTCTTGAATACAGTTCTTTGTAATCCTACAAACAATTTGAGACCAAATTCAAAATAATCGATCTGGCCCTTTTGGAAAAAATAGACTTTTTGTTCAATTAAATTTCAAGGACAAAATTTGCCAGAATATAATTTGAATTTGAATTACTTTTTTCAATTTCTTCCTTAGTATTAGGTTAAATAACATTTTTAAATTGTCTTTAACAATAAATTATACATCAAATAGTATTTAATATATCGTGATTTTTTAAGCTTATGAAAAGTGTATAATTTTACATCCCAATATTGACAAGTGCAGCTTTACAAACAACTAATTTGCATATAATAATCATCTCAATTTTAAGTTTTGAGTTTCAGAAATAACAATTATATCAAAAGTGGAATTTAAAAATACAGTTCTAATGATGAGGTAAGAGTTTTACATTCTCGTCAGAGCAGGTACTAGATTTGTGTAAAATTGGGCCCCCTCCTTTTTTAACAAATGCCCACGCCTTGAGACCTTCTGAAACCGAAAAACCTGTCTTCGCCAATGTTTCTCTCCAATGCACTCTTTAAGTGTCCTAAACTGAAGGTCAAGTTTGTTAGCCAGCCACTTTGGATGAAAATTCAAAAAGATGAAGCATTTTCAAAATTTTGGAGACCACTTTTTTTACGACTTAAAAATTCTACCTACAATCATTCATAGTACAAAAATAGAAAATTTAAGTTTTTTTGAAAAAAACCAAAATTCAAATTTTTATCGCACAAAAAAATATTGATAAATCAAAGGTTCCATTCAGCGGTCAAACTAGGCGAATCACAAAAAAATATAAATCTGAAAAATGGCACATACAAACAAGATCTAGAAATTGGTAATTAATCACTTTTTGATAGGATGCGTAGTTTTTGCTTTATTCGTAAAAAACAGCATAAAAAATAGAAAAATTAAATTCTTAGACAAATATGTAACACAAGGTACGAAAAAAATGTAGACAAAATTTATTTACCCGAAAAAGATCTACAAATTTATTATTAATCATTTTTGATAGGATACGTAGTTAATGTTTTAATCGTGAAAAAAACAACGCAAGCTATGAAAAAATTAATAGACAAAAGTTGATCGCCCAAAAAAGAGCTATACATATCTGTGATAAATAATTTTTTGATAGGAGCGTGGTTTGTGTTTTCATCTTGAAAAATATCATTGGAAATATAGAATGAAATTGTTTGAAAAATCCACACAAAAGACAAAAAAAATGAAAAGGTAGAAATCGTCCAACCAAAAAAGATTTACAAATTTATAATAACATTTCACCTAGGAACCAAACTTCACACGAAAGTTGAAAAAATTTGTTATTAACAAATGGTCAAAGTTCGAAATCAAATTTTTAAGTTCCGTCATTAAAAATTTTAAATGTTCATAAAAGATTATATTTCCTGTTATTGTAGAAGGTTGTAAAGTAGTCTAAAATGCGAAAAAACGAAATATTACACGGAGAAAAATTGTAATCAAATTAAATTATTCATTTAAAAATTATTTTATGGACATTTCTGTTAACAGTTTGTACATTTTGCATACAAATAACGGCGTATGATAATAACTATTTCATTAGAAAAAGAGAGTTTAAAATTTGGTGTTTCAACTTTTTTAAGTTGTAGCTTATGAGGATGGCTGTTTCATCGAGTTTCAATTCGTAGATTTAACGCAAGGGTCAAGACTGCGGACTGCTAGGTGATAGATTTAGGTGTAAATGTAGGTTCGATACCCCGTAGCGTGAGAAATTTCATTTGTAATATAATATTTAAAAATGTTGTATGTGTATTCACTCTACTCAGGATCATTACAATTGAAAGTGAAAATACTCGCAATCAATTAATATTTATTTTATAAATACCTTTTTTGTCATATTGTTAAAGCATAGCAGTAGTGAGTGCTAAAATAAAACAAAATGTTCGAATGAAATTTCAATTTTTGAAATTATAAATAATATTTGGGCGATATGTAGTCGTATGATGATGAATGGATAAAGTAGATGTCTCCTAAAAATTATTCAATGATTTTTTATAATTTTATAAATTAACTCTGGCATTTCCGTACGCCAGGAGCTTGCAAGTACAGAGCCGGTGGTGTGCCGTACCGCGGCTGTATCGCACCAGTACTGGCTGCCAGTAGCGCGATATAACTAGTTAGTACTGGCACAGTACTGCGCCTATTGTGAATTTTCTATTGTGGCAATACTCCGCCAGTATCGATATTCAGTACTGAGCCAGCACTGGCACACGAGTACAGAATATCGTTATCATCCTAGAGATCTGCCAGTACAGGTAGCAGCATTGGCTGCCAGTAACAAGCTAGCACTAGCCAGTACTGGCGTAGTAAAAAAGTTAAAACATATTTATTAATTTTTTAGTGGATTCGAACAAACAAACAAGATTTATAATTTATAATAAAAAATGTAGAATGAAAAAAATGTTATAAAAGGAGTATATGAGCAATTCGATGCTAAATAATTTGAAAAATGTCATCTAATGTTAGTAATTTTGATGACAAATTTAGTATAAGTTTTCTTATATGTTAAACGAAAAACACTGGAATAATTGTTGGAAAATTAAGAAAAACTTGAAAGGTATTAAGAATTTGACATTTTTGTTCTTTTTTTAACATTCATAACCTTGGCGTTTTGAATGTTATTGACATGTTTTTTATTGATTTCTAATGAGACGCAGTTTTGACCAATTAAAAAAAAAAACGTTCGGAAATTTTAGAATTTTTCAAACCAAAATTTCGAACTGAATTAAAAAAAAATAATAATTTTTGAATTTCTGGAATTTGTTATAAATATCTCAGAATGTCCCTCTCAAAGTCCCATAAATGTAAAAAGTGGATCTCTCTTCCAGGGTGGCTCGAGTCCATGAAGTTCGTACATACGAATATATTTATCTATTATTTCATATTAGACGTGTGCAAAAAAATGTTATCCGATTGAGATCCGACGCGTGCTACAGTTAGATCGGTTTTTTCGATTCAATCGGCCGTCCTTCGATTGTCCAAAATCCGATATCAAAACCAATGCATGCAGAATGCAGAGTGCGGCTTATATAATAACTAGTAATAATAACTTCTTAGATGCTGTTCAGCTCAAGATTTGTAGAAAATTTTTTCAATAGATTTTATAGGTTCATAATATTTATTTTCTTATTTAATATTCTGAAACCAGAATAAGAGAGGGACGGCGAAGGCACATCACTAAAGTGTATAGCTTAACTTTGGTGGTATTACTTATTACTGTAGCTTTGTTTCATTTTGTTTGTCATATAACAGTTTTTTTTTAATTTGTATTTTACATTTATAGCATTTGAATCAATAAGTTGGAAATGCGAAATTTCATGTAATATAGAATATCAGCATTATTAGCGGATGGAATTTTATTTTTGATTACAGTTCTCTGGAATCCTACCAACATTTCAAGACCAAACTCAAAATATTCCATTCGGACCTCTTGGAAAAAATCGATTTTTTGTTTAAATAGATTTTAGGGAAACCGTTTTCCAAAAATATCAATATAATTTAAATTCATTTTCAATTTCTGCCTCAGTATTAGGTTAAATAAAATTTTTAGAAGCTTTAGAAATAAATTTGACAATTAATAGTATTTAATATATTGTGATTTTTCAAATCTATAAAAAAGTATATAATTTTGGAGCCCGATATTGACCAGTCTATTAGCACGATAACCTTCGAAATAATTGACAGATTGGATTGGTCTTTGGTACACTCTTTGAGTGTCCTAAGCCGAAGGTCCAGTTCGTTAGCCAGCCACTTTGGATGAAAATCCAAAAAGTTGGTGGACATTTTTAAATTTTTGGAGACCACTTTTTTTGAGATTTCAAAATTCTATGCACGTTTATTCGTAGTACAAAAAAGGCAAACAATTTATCCTCATGACTTTATTTGATATAAAATTAATGACCATAGTTGTAGCATTTACAAATTTCAAAAAAAAAAAAAAAAAAAAATTGAAATTGTAAGCAAAACAATGCACATTGTGAGGAGAAATCAGGAGGAGAAGAACGTGGTTTTTTAACGCTCTATAAAATTATCATACAAACTTTTTGAATTTTCTCGAAATATCAAAAATTCCAATTTTGATCGCACAAAAAAATATTAAAAAATCAAAAATGTTATTCTGCGGTCAAATTATGCAAGCTCTAGAGTTCTAGATTTAGAGATCTCGAGAACCAATGATTCTTCATTCATGAAAATAATGTTACCTGGGTTCAGTTATAAGTTATATTATACCTGGTCCCTGACAGCTGCTACAGTGTCGCCGGAGCATAGTTCATCCCCATCCTTCTTGCTTGTTAAGAAACGCAAATACAAAAGCGTATGGCATGAAACAGGTGTTATTTTCCATAACCATGCGTCATCTCACTCTTGTGTTTGCGCTTCTTCATGAGTGACAAATACGGAATTTATTATGTTCCGCCACTTTGGCTATGAATTCCTAAATTTCTACGTAGCTGCTAAACGTTATTGAGGTGTACACAACAATTTTAGTGGTTAGTAAATGGGAGTGAGTGCAACAGCAATATTAAACCATATAATAGTGTCTTTGTTGCACACATTGCCATCATTGCTTCACAAAATTCTTATTTCATACATTGGAGAATGAGGATTTTTAATCTATTCTTCAGGATTGGCAACTGCACTATTAATTATTTCTTCTTTTGGATTAACAAGAAAAAAATACTGTTTGCAATAGGAAATAAGTATTTACAATATTTAGGAATTCACGAAAATGGCTTGCCCACTCATATTCTTATTCATGGCATGAATTTGCAAAAATGTATACATTATGATTTATTCGAACAGTAACGGTTCAAATCATTTAATTAAAAAACTGAATTCCTGAATATTGAAATTATTTAATTATTCATATTGTTTCACTTTTTTTCACAGTTGCATTCTCCATGAAAAATCATAAACAATAATAGTGTACAAGTACAGTTTTTCAAATTAAAAAAAATGAAATAATAATATTGTAATAAAACTTAATAAATTATCTTTGGATCAAATTTAATAAAATCAGGTTGTCAGTTCTGACAGAAATAATTCTGAAAAACATTTATTTTGCTAGTAGAATAAAATAAAAATTTTAGAATAACAAAGAGTAACTTTCAATTTCCTTATAGCAAATCAATTCAACAATTTTTTGCAATTCATCCTTCAGTCGTAATTTATAAAGATGGCGCCACCGAGTAGCGAAACCTTCTCCATTTTAAGCAGTCTTCATTAAAATGTTCACTCTTCTGGCAGTTTAAACTTGTAAGAAGGAGCAGTGTTTCACTCCACTCAACTTAAGTCCTGAGGGTATTGTCACATTTAAAGAGCAAGGTGATATCTATCCGACATACCTGAACCGACTCAGTGAGAGAAGGTTTGGATTCTACGATAGTTTTGCATCCGCCCCCTTTACTATACTAGTCTGAGTAAAACTTTGTGTTAGGGAAATACTTTAGGACCCATTCACTTCTATAGTTGTAAGGTACGAAACTATTCGGTAGGAATGGGGTTTCTCTCCGTACCTAAGTGGGTCAATCAGGTCCTGTAAGTCAGATGAGTAGGTATGAGACCCCATTTTTAACTCATTTTAGTTTCGGACCGAGTCCCTGAATGTAGGCATTTCCATTTACATTATTCCATGAGCGTAAATTTTTTTCAAAGCAAGGCTCGTCTCCAGCACTTTCAATACATAAATTCGACAAATATTTCGCAGAGGAATCATGAACAAGATCAATCGAAGATGTTTTCCCTGCGTCGACCGTGCTTTGGTTCGAAATGTCGTCTCCTTCGATAGGTGCATCGCTAATATTGAAACGTTCCTGATCCTTAAGGTGCAGCGAAGGAATCGCATTATATTTCAGTCTTCGCCGTTTTAGGGTCGTCACATAAGCGTTCTCAGGGAAGTGCAAAAAACACACTCTGTATTTTCTTAAATCATTCTCAAAAAGTACAATCAGATGAGGGTTATTTAGCGTTTTTTTCCATTCCTCTGCAATCTGAATATTGCTAGGAAAGAAGTGACCTGGAACCTGCTTCTTTGAACGACACCCTGGAACGGCACATCCCCAGAAGACCATACTCCCTACAGCAAAATAAAAAAATAACAGTTATTCTATATAGGGACAGTTAATCAATTTTCACATTAATAACGCATTTCTATTGCTAATTTTTTGCGATTATTGTAGAAAAATTTTATTACTTTTTGATATTAACGATAAGAACTAAAGGTTCGCAGCGCAGAAATAGATAACCAACAAAGTACGAATGTTTCAGGGGATCGGAAAATAATTCTGTAAAATCGAAATCACTATTTAAAGATGAAACAAAATTCTACTTCAAATCTGAAGTATTACTGAATTATTTATAAAAAAATGTATACAGGTTTTTTAAAAAGATTTTGGCATCAACCTGAAATTCGACTAGACTCAACTATGGATGGCGGTAAAAGTATCTGAATACAGGTAAATAATGTTTTATGTAAAAAAGTCAAGCAATTCCAATAAAATCCACTAAGAACTTTGAGAACTAAATTTCATGAGTTTTCAAGATCAGCTTTGAATCGATTAAAAATCGAATTTTCAATTTTTTTCAGAAATAAAAACTTGCCTTCAAGATATGGGGGGGGGGGGGGCTGAATCACAATAAAAAAGGTTTATTCCAAAAAATTTATCCTCTGTTCCGAGAAAATCAAACTTGAATATCGCGATGTGACAGTATGTCAGTATATATTTTCATTGAATGATTATAATTTTGAAAAATAACAATGCTGAAAGGTTGCTTAAAATTATAACTACGTTGAAATTTTAACTCAATTTTAACTAAACATTTTTATAAAATTAGAAAAAATTTTTGATCAAAAAATTAGATATTGAAAAAAGCCTTTTACCACAATATGTATTTGATATTTAAAGAAGTTTTACACAATAAAACCATTTTTGATAAAAATGTTGGTTATCTTGTTCCGTACAGCAATCCTTCAACTAGGAAACAGTTAAGAATTAGAAGTAATGAACGAGTTAATATTTTCTACTTCAGCTGATCACTCCTCATTCAAATACGAGTTAGCTGGATACTTACCATGAACTTACGTCAAAAATAAAAAAATAAGGCTGTCTTCAAAGTTGTCTATGAATTCACTGAATTTCACCAAGCTTAAAAGAGCTGCCAATTTATAGACAACTTTGAAGATCCTGGCCTCATTTTTCAGTCATTAAACTTTAAAATCGGCAAGAATTGCGTTTTCTATAGTCAGAAGTTGGCACTTTTACTGTATACGTTAGTTAATTAATTCAGCACTTTCTCAAATTTAGGTTAGAACTTGCCTGCTCCACTGTTTGCTGCTTCGAAACGTTCCTACTGCACTTCTACATTTATGAAAACAACGAAGCAGAGCACTAAAAAGTTCATTACCCAAAAATAACTTCAGGAAATTATGAATTATTGTACTTTATAAACATCTTTCATTAAACAAATATACCAACAATTTGCCGACGCGACAACAAAACACCGGTTAACTGTCCTTTGGCCTTTGTCCTTTTAAACAAGTGTGAACAAGTGTCGTCTGCAAGTTCGTAATGCGCAGTCTCAAAGCTGACCAAGGTGCCATCTAGATTAATATAAATGCGACTTTCCGGCATGAACGCTGTACCGGAAATTCATGCGAGAGAAACCCCCCACTGATATTATTCCTCCTGTATGCCTTCCCTTTTCTCTCCATTCTCAACTCCATTGCCCTTAACCTCTCCCTATCCGCCCTCTCCTCCTTTTCAAACCTACGCTCTCCCACTTTCTCTTCTATCATATTTTCTACCCTCTCCCATATACCTCTAATCTCGCTCCCCCACCTCCGTCTCCTACTTCCATTTCCGTTCTGCCCTCCATCTTCTCAAGCCCTTTTTCCGTCCTTTCCTTCAACAACCTAATTTTCTCTTCCATTTGCTTTATTTTAACTTATTCTTCTTCCCTTTCCCTATCTAAACATTCTACTCTCTCTCTCAGCTCTTTCAGCTCCTTTTCCCATTTCTCATCTCTGATTCTCAAGCCAATAAAGTTGAAGTATATATGCTAATACCTCCACAGCTTCATTGACATGTTATTTGTAATGAAAATTAAATTTTGTTTCAGATGAAATTAAATCATTTAGAATTAGGTCAAAAGAATTGCTAGATCGACAATTAAATATGAATGTTAAAAACCACATGAAACTTAAAAAACATTTCAATTGTAATAAAGTATGATATACATTTTCTGATATAAAATTTAAGAAACAAAATATCTATGCCGTAATTCATCGTTACCTTTTTGAAGCTGAGCAATTCCATGTCAAATCATCCGAAGAATTTCAGCTATTGTTAGTAATTTTGATGAAAATTATAGAATCCGTTCTCTTAGGTGTTGAAAAAAACCCAAAATAATTTTTTTTTGAATAAAAAAGGTTAGGAGATATTCAGAATTGAAGATGTTGGTGCTTTTTTCCTCAAACTGTCATAACTTTGGTGATTAAAGAGAAAAATTTCAAAAAAATCTTGGATTTTTCAAAAAATAATTTTGAAACTGAATTTCTGAAAAAAAACACTTTTTTGTCCACGAAGGAATAGCCTATACACTATTCCTTCGTGGTTTTGGCGTACGTTTTTAATTATTTCTCGAAAACTAAGCTAGATGCCATTTTGATATTTACAGGACTTATAGAGGACATTGAAAGCCATCTACATGGAAAAATGAACTATGACTGTAAGGTTGGAAAGAAAAAGTATATAAAGATGAGTGGAAACGGTAGACGGTGGAGCGTCGAAGAAGTGTTTGGTGGAAGGAGCTTAAGAGAGGAGATACGCGCGGAGCTGGGTAACTTCAGGAAAGAGATGAAGTTTGAGTGGGAGATGGAGCAAGCGAGGGCAGTTGCAGAGAGAAGAGAAGAATCCCAGCAAAAAAGAAAGTATTGATACGAATGGAATTGAAAAGATTAAGACATCCTGCAAATACCGCTTTGCGACAATGACGCATTGGACCTATGTGTCAATACATGTAAATTCGTGAAGACGGTTTTTCAATTTTGAATCGTTCTATACGTACAAATACAATGCAGAAGTCTTAAGTCAACGAATACACTTCAATGCGTCAGCACGCAACATTGGTGCATGCACTTATTATTAATTTTTTTCTGATTGACCTTGACCACGCATTCATATGAATTTACACACATTTAATACGCGCTGTCTCAATTGATCTAAATGCGTCTCAATGCGTTTGAACGAATCAGAAAACGGGATTCACGTGCATTACAAAAATGTTAATCCGCCTCAACCCGTATCAATTCTTTCTTTTTTACTGGGAAGGAAAGAGTACGAGGCCATGCTGGAAACAATGAAGCAGGAAATTGAGAGGTTGAGCTTGAGACGAGGCACAGAAGCAGCGAAGGATCAGGGGCAGGAAGAGCGAAGGTGGAAGGGTTTTGACGTAGGGTGCCAGACGGGTGAGGAGGAAACGTGGAGAGAGCAACCAAGGAAATTGAGCGAGGCAGAATGGAAAATAGAGAAGGAAGAAAGAGAGTGGAGAGGGAGAAATGTCAGAGTCCTGGAAGTGAAGGTGGACGAGAATGACGTCACGAGCGTTGTGGGTACTCTGCCGGCTTGGACGCAAAAGATCCCCAAGATTGAGAAATCTTGGAGAATAGACAGTGGAAGGATGCTGAGGTTGAAAACAGTGGAGAACAGAGCTGAAATTCTGAGAGGAAGTGGGAAGCTAAAAGGCTCGGGATTATGAGTGGAAGAGGATTCAACGGAGCGAGAGGAAATGATACGGGAATAGTTGAAGAAGGAGAAGGCGAGGCTTGAGCGCACTGGACGGAAAGTGTTCACGAAGAAACTCATGGCCAAAGTGGGCGGGACAATTTGGACCTAGAACGAGGACAGGTGGTGTATGGTGGTTGTCAGCACGGAGGAAAAAGACGGAGAAGATAAGAAAAAGAGGAGAGGGGGAAGAAGGGATACATGGTGAAGGTCAGCATGGAGGGAATAGATGGAGAAGAAGATAAGAAGAACGAAGAGAGGGAGAAGGAGAAAGCAAAGGACAAAGTGTAATAGTGAAATGTGAAGTGTGGTGGCTGGAGTGATGAATAGGGGGTATGAGAGAAATGTGAAATGGGGAGGACTGTAGAGAAGGTTATTTTTTGCTGAGCGGCTTTGTTTTTTGCTCAGGAGATTTTCTGCTGGAAGTTTTGTTGTGTTTTGGAAACTTTGTACGAAATGATATGAGGGGAGAAGGAGTGTGATGGGCTTCCGTTTTCTATCACAATTAGAATAAGGTACAATGTTGGGGTGTGATAAATTATATGTGTTGAGGGGCAGTGTTGTGGGCTTTCGTTTTAATTGAAAATCACAATTAAGGTAGAGACAATAAGAAATTTAGAAGGCTGGATAAATGTAAAGAAGTGGGTATGTACAGACTCTCAAACCTGTAAAAGGGAGTGAGTATAAATGAATAAACAACAGTTAAATAATACTATTGTTGCAAACAATTATACATTGTATTATTAAACTTATTACATTTTGAAATATAAAAATTATATACAAATAAACTCATGATGAAAGTACTTTTTTTTAATGTTATTGAAGAAATAAAGTTTTCCTAAATGCAATTCTTATTATTCTTCGCCCCTTACCGTGCAGACATCTTTTCAACTGACGTTACAAATTCAAATATTTACGCATTTTGAGACATAGAATATCGAGAAGATATTAGAAAATATTTGAAAAATTAAAAAATTGTTTTTTAAAAGTTATATTGAGAACCACCAAATATCTAAGCAGAAATAATTTAAAGCTTTACTTTTTTAGTAACAATCTTGCGCAAATATGAAATTTATTGGAGCTTTCCAACTAAGGCTAGAATATCCAAGACAGAAAGATTGCGCCGCACTAGTATTGCTATTACAAAATTTCTTCTAACCTCAAAATACAATAATATTTGATAATTCCCTAGCGGACCGACTGAATGGAACGGATACGCTACAGCGTATCCTTATAGTATCCACATCGTAACCTTTCCGTATCATGCAAGAAAAAAATCATCAAAAAAGCAAGATGAACATTTAACTTGTTGAGACTCGGATTCTACGTGAAATTTTGCGTAGAAGGTCATGGAGTAATTGCAATAGTTTTTCTTGCAACATTAAAAATTTATAAAAAATATAATAGCTATCGACAATGTGGGCTGAAGGCGACTTCAAACGCATCGTCGTTCAGTACTGGTATGTACTTACGCGATTATGGGTGCGCTTGAAGTCACCTTCAGCCCACATTGTCGATAGCTATTATATTTTTTATAAATTCGGTCCGCCAGGGTTTTTAGTCATATAAAAGTTAAGTCTGAATACTTCATTTTAGACATTAATTTTGTAAAAAAATAAAATGCGCAAATAATAATTTACACAATAATTAAATTAATTGTTATAGAGAAATAAGATCAACAAATGAACAACAATGTTCCCGTTAAGAAGAGAAAAATTCAAAAAAAATATTACGTTCATATTTAAACGAAAGAGTGAGTATTATTTAATTTTTTTGAATGTTGCATTCAAAAGAATTTGACGAAATGCCTACGAATTTAAGGTTAGCTTAAAAGACTTCAGGATGAATTAAACAAAAACTTTTTAAAAATCGATTGAATTGAGTGAATTTAAAAGAATTCGAAAGAATTCCAAATAAATTGCAAAAAATATTTGAAAATCTCTTAAAATCTTTGAAACCCAATAAAATCCCTCACTTCTTGTAAATAAATTCTTTGAAATACATTAAAATACTAAGATTAATTAAAATATTACAATTCATTAGAATATTAAAATACCTTAAAATTACTAAAAACACTTGAAAACCCTTGAAATTGTTCAAATCTCTTGAAAGTACCTTCCCGGTAAGAAGAGAAGAATTCAAGAAAATTAATACTATCATATTTAAACAAAAGAGTGAGCATTATTTAATTTTTTTGAATGTGCTAATTTTCCATCGGGAGAAGTGCCCAACGAAAGAATAGGTTTATCTCCGAAACCAATTCTTTTCTATTTCCCTAATGAACGCCACTTGTGTTGTGTTCCATACAGGCGAACATATTTTCCATTTTTTTAATTCCTCTTAATGCGAGAAGTAGACACACCTCTCATGACTATTATTAATTCCATACTTACATGCTGTATTTTGGATTAATTTAATTCTCTCTAATGCGGCCACAAAATGCGTGCACTTACATGATTCCTATTCCTCCGTGTGCAACTTCAAATTGAAAATTTCATTTTTTTTGTCATGGTTATTTTTAATTTCATACTTACATGCTTTATTTTCGATTATTTTAATTCCTTCTAATTGCAAGTTGGCTACTAAACATCTCCTCTCCTTCCCTAAACCCTAACAACGGTTTCAGATGTTTAGCAGTCAAGTTGCAAAAATTTAACCTAAATCAAAAATCCAAATTCAAACCAAAAAAAAGGTAGGCAGGAAATTCCAAAAATTTGATTTCGACTGTGCTGGTTAGATCGTTTTTTGGCTCCGTATATTTTTTTTGTGGTTGTGTAATCCATGCACGTACATTACAAAATAATTTTAATATAATTTAAATGTGTTCCAAGACAGATTTCATATGTAATCGGTCAAAATATGTTTCTGTTAAACAGATTAATAAAAAAAATGTTCACATAATTTACCCAAATTCTTTTTTTTTCACCTGTAATTTATAAATGTAATGCAATATTTATTCATTTAAAAAATGAAATTTATTTCAATTCACAGTTGCGCCTTAAAATTGACATTATTTTATTCATTTCTATTCTTTCTTTTAAATTTCTCCACTTTTTAATTCCTCCCAATACGCTTCCATTAAATTTTTCTGAGTCGATTAAAAGGACTAGCTTTTGCGTCTTCAAAGTGACATTATTCTCTTTCTTTCTATTCTTTCTTTTGCATTCCTCCACTCTTTAATTCCTCTCAATACGCTTCCATTAAATTTTTCTAAGTCGATTAAAAGGAATAGGTTTTGCTTTTTTTGTCTACTCGATGGTGGAACTTTCGGTGGAGGAAAATTCACGTATTAATGACAATTCAGATTCTGAATTTTTTTGAATTCTTTCCTTCTTACCGGGTGAGTCGATTGTGGATGTGTGTAGAAGGATTCGATTGTGAGGGCTTGATTGAGAGATTGAAAGATTGACAAGGGGGTGAGGATATTTTTGGGAATCAAGACAGATTTGTGTGGAAGTTGAGGTTAGGTGAGTTTGAGGTTTGTGACAAGGTGAAAGGAGCAGGTTGGTCGTAGCGTGTCGTAGCAGGGCAGGGTAGAGAAAGAGAAAGGCATGGCAGGTAGACGCGACGGTAGATGGAGACAGAGAACGATAGAAGGCGGGATTGTTTGAATTGGATTCATGGCTAGCGGAGCGAATACTAGTAAGGAAAGCAGGGATTTGTAACACGAAGTTTTTAGTACACCGAAAGGGAAGAACAAAGAAAGGGGGCAAGGGGAAAGTATCGTAAAACAATAGAAAAGGATAGATTGAGGGCGAAAAGCGTGGTATCAATTGAGGCATTCATTAAAAGAAAGAGAGAGGAGCGGGGAAGCAGTGAAGAGCTTTGTTGAGAAGGATGAAAAAAATAAGGGGACAGAAAGAGGCAGAGATGAGGATAAAGGTCCGATGGAAAAGGAAAGATTGAAAGAAATGCGCGAAAAGATGATAGAAGTAATGGGGATGTATGAAGAAAAGCAGGAGAAAAGGGTGGAGGAAATAAGAAAAGAAATTAGACAGGAAATGGCCGAACTTAGGAAAGAAATGAGGAAATGGGAAGAAGTCAGGGAAAAGCTAGAGAAAAGGATGCAGATGTTGGAGTAAAGACAAAAAAGAAGGAAGAGCCCAATAAAAAGGTAGAGGAGTTGGAAGGTAGAACTAAAAAAATTGAAAGCTCAAACCGTGAGTTTGGAGGTGGGGAGAGTGGGAATAAGGAGAAGGAAAGGCTGGAAAAAATAGAGCAAATAATAGAAAAAAAAGAGAGAGAAGAAAGAAAAAGAAACATAGTGATAAAGGGTCTAAGATTAGAGGGGAAGGAGCTGAGGGAAGGAGTGGAAGGGGAGTGATGACAAAGAAGAGGATGTTATATGGAAGCTCGGAGAGAATAGAGGATGATTTGACATGGGTAGAAAGGAACATGCAGTATAGGTTAAGGAAAATAGCGGAAGAAGAAAGAAAAAAAGGAAGAAGAACATGGGTTAAGTATGTGAGAATACAGATAGAAGGTGTATGGTGGAATTAGGATGTGGACAGGGAAGAGTTAGTAAAAAATGAGGTATCGGGAAACTAGGAGAGAAAGGAACAGGAGGTGAAGAAATAAGAAATAGTGAGAAATCGAAAGAGACAAGAAACGAAAGTAGGGAAGATTGGAGGATATCCTACTGGAATATAGCAGGCTTAGAAAGAAAGGATAGGGAGTTTATGAAAAATTTTACACAATGGAATCTAGTAGTAATGATGGAGACGTGGCTAGATGAAAAGGGATGGGAAAGAGTAAGGGGAAGATTACCAAGAGGTTACAAATGGCAGGTTCAAAATGCAAAGAGGAAGAATAAAAAGGGCAGAGCAATGGGAGGAATGGTGATGAGAGTAAGGAAAGAATACACAACAGAGAATGATAAAAAAGAATTGAAAGAACATAAAGTAGGATTAATAGTAGAAGAGATAAATATGGGAGGAGAGAGGTGGAAGATAGTGGGGGTTTATGTGAACGGTGATATGCAGGAGAAATCAGAGGAGATGAGAGAACTAGTGAAAGAAAATAAGCAAGAGAGCAGGCTAATAATAGGAGGTGATTTGAATGCGAGAACAGGAGATAGAGGAGGAAGGGAATGGGATAAGAGCGAGGAAGAAAATCCAAAGACAAGATACTGAATGGGGAGGGAAAGAAGTTGTTAAAGAGCCTAGGGGAGATGGGATGGTTTATCCTAAACGGAAGTATAGAGGGGGATTAGGAAGAAGAATATACACGTTCGGGAGGAAAGAGGGGAACGGTAATTGATTATGTGGTAGTGGACGACGAAGTAAGAGAGAAGGTTAAGAAACTAGAGGTGTGGAACTATGTAGATTCGGATCACTTTCCCATAATAGTGACGGTAGAGGGAGAAATGAGTAATAACAAAAAGGCTAAAAAGGATGCAAAAGTAAAAAGAGCAGGAAGAGGGGATTGGTCAATGGAAGGTAAAGAACAGTTTAAAGAAAAAGTCAAGAATATCAAAATGGGGGAAGGAAATGTAAACGAGGAAATGGAAATAATGGTGGGAGAAATAAAAGGAGCATTAGAGTGCACAAGCAAAAAAGAAGTTAGTGAAGGAGGGGATAAAAGTGGATGGGATGAGGATTGTAAACAGAAGAAGAAGGAAGTGAGAAGGGTATTAAGAAGATGGAGAAAAGGGACAAGTAGTGGAGAAGAATATAGGAGAAAAAAGGAGTATACTGAGTTGTGTGATCAAAAAAAAGAGGAGGAAAATAAAAGGTTTGAAGAAGAAGCGGAGAAGGCTAGGACGGAAGAAGAGGTTTGGAAGGTGGTGAATAAAGAGAGAAGAAGAAGGAAAAGAGTAAACCAGGATATTGAGATGATAGAATGGAAAAAATATTTTATGGAATTACTAGGAGGGGTAGAGAAGAAAGTTAGGAAAGGAGAAAGAGATGGTAGGGAAACAGATGAGGAGGAGGACATTACAAGAGAGGAAATAGTCAAGGTATTAGGGATGATGAAAGATGGAAAGGCACCTGGTATAGATGAGATTCCAAATGAAATATGGAAATATGGGGGGACAGACTTGAAGGAATGGGCATGGATAATGTGCAATAGAGTATAGAGATGAGAGGAGTGGCCAGAGTTATGGAAGGAAGGAGTAGTGATACCAATTGTGAAGAAAGGCAAAGGGGAGGAGGTTAAAGATTATAGAGGAGTGACACTAATGCCAACACTGCATAAAGTATATGTGACTGCTTTATCGGAGAGGTTAATAAAAGAAGTTGTGGAGAAAAAGATAGAGCCACCGAATCAGACAGGGTTTAGAAAAGGGATGGGGGTAATGGACAATATATATGTTCTGCACTACTTAGTAAGTAAGAGGATTAAATGGGAGAAAGGGGCATTGATAGCAGTGTTCGTGAACTTGAAGGCGGCTTTTGACTCATTAGACCGAGGCGAGATAGAAAAAGTTATGGTGAAAAAGGGGATAAGAGAGGGATTAATAAAGAGAGTATCGGAAATTTTTAGAGAGACAAAAAGCAAGGTAAAGGTAGGAGAGCAAGTGGGAGATGGTTTCTGGTTGGTGAGAGGGGTTAGGCAAGGATGTTCTCTAAGCCCACTTTTATTCAATATATTAATATCAGACTTTGAAGAAGAAATGAAGAGAAAAGGTTGAAGAGGAGTTAGGACAGGGAACGGAAAGATATATACACTGACATACGCAGACGATATAGTGTTGATGGCAGAGGATGAAGAAGGGATGGCGGGCTTGCTTACCGGATTAGAGAAATACTTAGATGGAAAATAGTTGAATTTAAATGTAGAAAAGACAAAGATAATGAGGTTTAGAAAAGGAGGGGAAAGAAAAAAATAATGGACGGGAAGATGGAAGGGAAAAAAATTAGAAAAAGTAAAAGAGTTTAAGTATTTGGGATATACCTTGCAAGCAAATGGAGATCATAGAGCTCATTTAAGAGAAAGGATAAAAGAAGCAGCAGGGGTAATGAAACAGATATAGGGAATAGGAAAAAGAAGATTTTTAAAAAATTGGAGAAGGAGAATGTGGTTATTTGATACGCTGGTATGGCCGGTATTAGGTTATGGAGCAGAGATATGGGGATGGAAATAAAGGAAAGAGATTGAAAGTTTACAAGAAAGGTATACAAGGTGGACGCTAGGGGTAGACTGGAGGACGCCGGGATATATGGTGAGAGAAGAGGCGCAAATGGATAAATTAAGTACTAGAGCGGGAAAGAGGGCATGGAATTTTGAGACGAAGCTGAGGTAGGGAAAGGGAGGGGAGTTGGCGAGAAAGTGTTTGATGGAGGTAGAAGAAAGGGAAGGGAGGGCGATCGAATTAACGAGATGGGAGAAAGAAAGGAGGGAGTTCTTTAAGGCTAGAGATATAGAAGACGGGACTGGAGTCAACTATGAAGAAGTGAAAGAAAGGGAGAGAGAAAGACAATTAATAGAAAGATGGGGGATGATAGAGGAATCAATATATAATATATGGTATAAGATGATAAAAAAAGAAGGAGTACCAAAGTATTTAGAAAAGGGATGGGGAGACAAAAGATGGACAAGAATAGCAAGATTTAGATTGGGAAACGAGGTAAGGGCAAGTATGTATTGGGAAAAGAAAGATAACAGGAAGTGCAGAATATGTGAATGTGAAGAGGAAACATGGGAGCATGTATGGGAAGGATGTAGGAGAGGAATGGAAGATAAAGGAAGCTGGCAAGAGAATGTGGTAAGGATTCTAGGGGAGGATGGTTTGGGGGAAGAGTGGATGAAGGAGTTAGAGGATGCTAGGGGAGCAATTGAAAAAGAATGAAAGAATGGATGCAAAAAATGGCAAAATGGAGGTACAAGAGAAGTGAAAGAAAAAGGAAACGGAAGTCGCTTAAATTAGAAGCGTGAAGAATTGTAAGTAATGATTATGTAATAGCATAAGTAAATTAATATGCGTTTGCGTTACCGCTCTCTCTCTCTCTCTCTCTCGCTTAGTCTCTCGCTTTCGATCACTC
>CAKNXH010058657.1:0-28192 GCA_932178445.1 Andricus quercusramuli | reverse complement strand
CGTGAAGAATTGTAAGTAATGATTATGTAATAGCATAAGTAAATTAAGATGCGTTTGCGTTACCGCTCTCTCTCTCTCTCTCTCTCTCTCGCTTAGTCTCTCGCTTTCGATCACTCGTTCGCTAACACGTCCCAAATTGAGCTATCGTAAAAAATAGATTTAAGGCGTTAGATATAAGATTTGATGTAAGTAGGTGTAAATAATTGTGAATAGTAAGGATGAGTATTTATAAAACATGTAGAAGGAAGTGTTGTAAGAAATGGAAGTCATGTGAACCCTTAGGGGACACATTATGACTAAAGAAGAAGAAGAGTACAAATTTTGGCATTTGCGAGATAAATATTTTGTTTTTTGTACGAAACTCAACCACCAAATAGACATGGGATATCTAAGTGCAAAATATTTTCATTAATAAAAGTTGCTATTGTTATAAAGAAATATGATATAAAACAGAACATTTTTGTGTTTGCATTTTAAATAATTTACTTTGAGAAACAAAGATAATGAAAAAATGCATTTTTAATATTAAATGAACACTTCATAGTTAAAAAGTATACTTTTTTACATTATTCTATTTGAAATTACTTAATAAACTACGCTATCTACGAATATTTAAATTATATTTAACATATATATTTACATAGACAAGTTTAATGAAGAAAAATTATTTTTCGAAGTGTATAGAAAATATTCTACAAAAAAGTATACAAAAGATTATAAATTCTATAAATGATTTATTTAATTTCAGAATTTGGTATACATTTAGTGCATCAGAACTTACTGATATACGCTTTATACTTAAATGTTAATGCAATATTCAAAAAAAGTTTGTATTTATTACATTTTTTTATGAAAGTAAAGTTTTTAATTAAGAACTTATACATTTCCTATTTTATATCAAATGTGTTCAAAGAAGCCTCAACTGTTAATAATTAACAATGTTCTGTACTGAGACCTATCAGATTAGGGATTTTGAAGCTGAGGCGTGTGAAAAAATATTCCTGCACGAAAAGAAAAAAATGTTGTAAAAAATTTATTCACTTCTAATTTCAAATAAAAATTGTAAATCAGATAAAAAATTAAGGACGTAAACTTTTTTAATACTCAATTCATTTTTCGGAACACTATGCGGCTCTATCTTTAGATTATTTTTTAATTGGTAAATTATATATTAAACGTACAAAATAAGATATTAAACTTATTCACTTTCGATAGATTATTCAACTATTTACTAACAAAATATAAAGATACCCTTAATAAAGTTAAATATGAAATGAAGCGTGCTTAAATATTCCACTATCCTTATGTTCAATTTACAATTAGTCTTTACTGATTTACTTCATAGTAGATTCAATGCTTTTATAATACAATCATTTTTTTTCTTCTCGTGTAAAGAAAAAGCTATTTTTACAAAATAAACAGATATCATTACAACACAAATTTGGATTAAATAGCCAGGTCAACGATTCATAATTTAAAATTAAATCAAGAAATATAATTTCAAGTCATTTCAAAAGAATAAAATTGATAATTTTGTGCAACTAATATTGAATTAATTTTATGGGCTTCCGTTTCCGGTACTGAATGGTAAAGTACGCGTGTTTGTTCTGTGCTATCTTTTTTGGTTCTGGCGACGAGCATGGAGGTGTGATTGAGGCGAAAGGTGGTAAGGGAGGTCAATGAAGTGAAGGGGTTGTGTGGAAGTGTGGGAAGGCTGTTTTGTAAGGTTAAAAGGGTTAGGAGGAAAGTTGAAAGTGATAATTTGGTGATTAGTTGTCGAGGACGGAAAAGTGAGAGAGAAGATAGGTGACAGAAGATCGGTAGAATAGGCCAGCATGTTTGTTGCGAGGAGTCCAATGGGGCCCAGCAGAGGGCAGCAACAGGTAGAAAACAACCCCGGTGCTGATGATCTCACTGAGACCGGCGAAACAGGGAGGGGTAAGGGTGATGCCGGAGACAGCCGGAGTAGAAATATAGTGATTAGAGTAATGAAAGTGGATAGTGAATCAGGAAGAGAAGAAGTGAAAAAGTTGATGGGTGAAATTGGGGCAAAAGTGCACTTGGAAGAGGTAAATGGAGTGGGAAGGAAGATTGAAGGTAAATCTTGTATGTATATAGTGAAAGTGAGAAATGAGGAAGAAAAAGTTGATATCTTGATAAAGAAGAAAGCTTTAAAGGATATAAGGATATAAGGGAGGAGGTAATGGAAACAGTAGAGGGTGAAAGGAAAGAAGGAGGAGAAAACAGAGCGACGGGGCTTCCACAAAAGTAGGGAGGGGATATAAGGACGAAAGAAGGGAGAAAGGAAGGAAGAAAGAAGTGAGAGTAGGGATTTGGAACGTATCACGGCTAATGAATAAAGATGAAGGATTCTGGGAAGAAGTGAAGTAATGGGATGCAGTAATGTTGAGTGAAACCTGGGTAGATGAGAAGGAGTGGAAGAGAGTGAAGAGGAATTTACCCAAGGGATATATTTGGCAGATGCAAGGGGCAAAGAAAGAGAAGGTAAAGGGAAGAATGAAAGGGGGTCTGGTGTTAGGAGTGAGGAAGGAATTGGTGGAAGAAAAGAGAATAGAAATGAGATTTTAGGAAACGGATGGAGTAATAGCAAGAATGGTGTAGATAGGAAAAAGAAAGGTGAGGATAGTTTGCGTTTATAGGAGAAGGGGAGAAGAAGAAGGTTGGAGTGTGATTAGGAGATGGTTGGCGAAAAAGGATGACGAATTGGTATTGATAGAAGGTGATCTGAATGCTTGGATGGGGGAACAGGGAGGGGAAATATGGGATGTAGAGAGTGAGACTTTCAGGAGAAAATCGAAACACAAACAGGTGGAACAGGAGGGTAGGACTCTGTTGGAAATTCTGGGAGAAACAGGATGGTTTATTTGTAATGGGAACACGGAAGGGGGTGAGGATGGCGCGATTACGTTTGCAGGGAAAGGGGAAACAGTGACTGACTACATTCTGGCCGAGAAAAGGATAAGGAGGCTGTTGAAAAGAATAAAAGTAGGAAACGAAATAGGGTCAGAACATTTCCCGGTCATTGCAACGTTGAAATGTGGGAATTGGAGAAGAGAGGGAAGGAAGAAGGAGGGAGCGACAATGAAAAACGCAAAGATGGGCAAATGGGGAGTTGATGAGCTTAGAGAATATACGGAAACAATGGAAGAAGAGAATGGTTTGATTGAGGATGGGGGAGGCGTGGATGAGATGTTGTGTAAGATGAGGGGAAGGGTAGAGAAGATAGTTGAAGAAATTAGGCCAAGTAAGGAAGAAAGAAGGCAGAAAAGAGGATGGTGGCATGCGGAATGTGTAGAGAGTAAAGAGCGCATAATGTTATCGTCAAAGAATTGGAGAAGAGGAGACATAGACAAGAAGGAGTATAATAAAAGAAAATGGGAACACGATAAATAACTGGATGTAAAACGACAGGAGGAGAAGGTGAGGTACATGGAGGAAGTAGAAAAAGCCATAAAGGAAGGAGGAGAATGGGAGGTGATCAATAGTGAAAGGAATGATTGGAAAGGAATCAATGAAGAGATAAGTATGGATGAATGGACGGTATATTTCAAGAAATTGCTAGGAGGGGTGGATAGCAAGGTGAGGGGAGATTGTAGAAAGATCAAGGAGGGAGCAATAGAAGGAGGGAATGAGCTGACTAAAGATGGAGGTGAGTCAAGCAGTAAAAGTAGAAAACATGCAAGAGAGATTTCTGAGATGGGTTATGGGAGTGAGCTGGAACTGCCCAGGTTATATGTTGAGAGAAGAAACAGGGAGAGAGAAATTGGTGATAAGGTAGAGGAAAAAGGTATGAAATTTTGAAGAGAAACTTAAAAGTGGTAAGGGCAGCAAAGTGGCACAAGCATGCCTGCAGGAAATATTAGATAGAGAGAGGAGAGGAAACACGGGAAATTCAAGATGGGAGGAGGAGAGATGAAATGTGAGAAGAGAATGGAGAATGTGTGACGAGGGGAGGGAGTGGCAGGTAGTAGAGGGGGAAATGAGTAAGAAGCAGGAAGAGAAGAGGTGGGAAAAGATTATAGAGTCAAAATATAATAAATGGTATAGATTCATCAAGATGGAAGGGGTCCCAGAATATCTAGGGAAATTGAAAAAGGAGTGCAGATGGTCCAAAATGATTCGTTTCAGAATGGGAGAAGGTATGAATAAGTGTAAATATTCGATGAGTGAAGAAATGAAAATGTGTAGGGTATGTGGGTATGAAAAGGAATCTTATGAGCACGTGTTGGAGAGATGTACAGGGGAAGAGGAAGAGGGAAAGAGCGTGGTAGATAAAGTTAGGTGGATACTGAGCGGTTGTGGACAAGGGAAAAAGTGGGTGAAGAGCTTAGAAGAAAAAAGGGAAGAGAGAATGCATGGGGGAGGAGAAAACCAAGATTGAAATATGGATAAGGAAAATTAGTGTTGCGTGTCTTTGAAAAGCTTAAGGGATATATATATATATAAGATATAAGATATGGAATCCTTGAAACCACCTCTCCCAAGTCAAAAAAAAAGTTTACAAAAGTTCCTAGGTATTTGTGGATGGATCCAGGAATATGTCCCCTACTATTCCATTACAGCCACACCCCTTACGGATCTCCTCGGAAAACAAGGCAGTCGATCGAACTGGAAGAGGAAACGAAGCCCTGGAAGGTCTCGCGCACTTGCTAGATAATAGTTAATAACAATTCATTTTATTTTAATAGAATCTATTATTTACTTCCAGTCAAAAAATTACTTTCATATTTACCATTCTTTAAATTATAATTTGAATAGAAGCATAAAAAGATAACACTCATTTTTATATACAAAAGTATAAGGTAATACAAACACAGATATTTTTACCAGATACCATTCATTTGCTAGATATCATGCATCAGGATATCAAAACTATGATATAAGATACCATAACGATAACATAAGATACCAAAACAAGAATATAAAATACCTACAGACAACAATAAATATAGTAATACATCTATTAATAAGAAATAAATAAAGTAATACTTTCATTACCACGTACAAATTTATTCAGCTCCTCAGATTGAACAGACTCTCACCGAAGAAGAGGCATTGAGACAAATCCGAGAGGCAAACATCCATGATTCTTTCTTTCGTCGCCTGGGCGTCCTAACCCCATTCTGTCATTCGACTTAGAATGAATTGAGTCGCGGCATTCAGTCCGAAAAAGTTAAAGTCCCTCTGACAATCGACAGCGCAAGCGCGGCTTCGGTTATCGTTCACGCTTGTAGACATTTGCTTGGCGAAAACGCGCCAATCGTGCGAAACCTGCATCCACAAGCATCGCGAAAATATGATCGCTCGTTAACTTTTGCACTGCGACCGTGGGCCAATACCCCACTCTCTTACGCCGTGAGTAGTGCGCCGCCGCTCGAGCTAGCCGTTAAGTATAGCGCGTTTCGAGGCGGAGAGACACTTCTCCCCGAGTCCCCGTAGTGTAAACATCTACGTTTCCTGAATGCAAACATGTTTTTTAGGCTTCATTCATCGTTTACCTCATTTTTAAACCTCCACCTTCTAGCGTTTGCATACCACCATAACAACAGCGTCACACCCGATCCCCGTTACGGAGAGGATTACTCCCGTATCGGTAACCATCGAAGTCATCGCAACGTCGTTCTGGATCCCCTGGACCACTCTTTCCCTTCCTCGAAGCCGAACTCCGTTACGGAGAGGATTATTCCCGTTTCGGTAGCCACTGCTATCAACGGAACGAACCCCAACGTCGCTCTGTACACCCTGGACCACCCAAACCATTTTCCCCCGTCTTCGAAGCAGATGTCCGTTACGGAGAGGATTGCTGCCGCATCGGCCGTAATCACCGTCACCGCAGCGTCGCCCTGGTCACCCCTCCTCTGTTATAAAATAACCAGACCTTCCCTCTCGAATTAAATAAAGTAATTTATTGAATTTTTAGTTGAATAACTTCTTGGATCAGTCTCAACGCACAGACTGACCTCAATTTGGCGCCCAACGTGGGGCTTGAGAGAAAAGTTAACACGATTTCAACCCATCTTATGCTCTATACAAACCCCTTTTGATCTCTGAACTAGGAGTTCCACAAACAGGAGTATCCCCACCCTGGAAATATTTTCTAGAGCAAGGACTTCGCTTTGAATCCCCCTTCCCCATGCCGAATAACCGAAGATCTAGCAGGAAAAAAAAACGCTCGACGAAGAAGTCATACCCAATCTACGACTACGGGAGTGAAAAAACACCCGTTTGCGCCCATGACACAACGAACTCCGACAAGGACTCGTCAGTCCTCGAACCTGGAGTTTGACCCACAGGAGCACCTTCACCCTGGTAATAATAAACAAAACGAAGGGGACTTCTTTTCAAACATTTCTCCCCTTCTCCTCGGATTTAAAACTTGTAGTGAAGACGCTCTGTCAACCAATATGGTCACCTCTGCAGGAAATAGGCCCCTCGTGGACAATCCACCCCTTGGAGACAACCAAGGCCCTATAGAAATCCCACCCCTTGGACAAAATCAAGGCCCTGTGGGAAACCAACCCCTCATCAATTTCCAGCGCCCTACAGGAAACCCACCCCTTGGAAAAAATCAAGGCCCCTGTGGGAAACTACCCTCTCAATAATTTCCAAACTATTGCAGAAAACCCACCCCTTGGACAAAACTTAGGCCCTGTGGAAAACCACCCTCTCAATAATTTTCAACCTCTTGCAGGAAACCCACACCTTGGACAAAATCAAGGCCCTGTGGGAAACCACACCCTCATCAACTTTCAGCACCCTGCAGGAAACCCACACCTTAGACCGAATCAAAGCCCCGTGGGAAAACCCCCCTGTTAAATAATGACCCCCCCCCCCCTCGCTCAAAATACCGGTTACGCTTACCAGGCACCCTACCAACGGATTACCCTAGTAGCCCCAGCTCTAAAAGATACTGCCGCGAGATGGTGGGAGATGTACCGTCGTCTCCCCTTTGAATGGGCTCGTTTTCGGGAATTATTCCTACAAAAATACAATGAGGCCAATACGCTAGGACGCCTCACCTCCCAACTATACTCCCAAAAACAAGGTGACAAAGAGCCCGTTTGCCTTTTCCTTCAGAAAAAGTATCTACTTTTTCAACGCCTACAACCCGATGCCCCCGAAGATGCTAGGGTCACTACGCTCTTAGAATTGCTACGTCCATCGATTCGTCGCGGCATTAGGGCTTCCCAAACAGCCTATTTCAACACCCTTATGTCCAGAGTAGTAGAAGCCGAATTCGACGAAACCGAAACAACCCAGACCTTCAAACGGGTTGAACGTCAACAGGAGTCTGCCGAAGCCACCCCCTCACGCCGACTACCAAATTGTGTGCACTGTCCGGGCAATTACTTTAACCGTGACTGCCCTGAGAATAAACAAGAAGTCCCCCCTAGACCATTGCCCCCCCCAGGAAAACTTGAGGCGGGGGAGCCACCCGGGCCTGCCGCCCCCCAATAAGACTTCAATCCACAAAAAGACGTTTCCGGTTTGTCCCCCACTTCCGAGTAATTCTTAACAATCAAGAACTACAAGCCTTTTTTGATAGCGCTTGCACGGATAATTTCGTACAGCCCCAGTACTTAACTGAAGCGCAACATCAGCGAATAAGGCCTCGGCACGATAAAGTGGACATAGCCAAATCCGGAGCGTTCCTTAATGTCCAAGGTATGTTCGAACTTGAAGTCACAGTGTGCGGACATCGGACAACAAGCACCTTCTTCGATAGCGATGAAACCAACGATCCCTCAATTCTCGGAGATCCCTGGATCGAAGAACGAAGGGCAGTTTACGATCGACCTAGGAAATGTGTTTACGCTGGCATAAATCAACGCTTTACCATTTATTGCGAAAATACCATTCAGCTGAGCATAAAATCGAGCTAACATCTACACAACCCTTTCGGCTACGTCCCTACCCCTGCTCAGAAGAAAAAAGCAAGCTTATCTGGGAACAGGCACAACAGATGTTAGCCGATCAAATAATTGAGCCTTCAAATTCTGCTTATAGTTTCCCAGTAGTCATCGTAATACGTAAGAACGGTACCTCCCAAGACTTACCACACATCCATGATACTCTTAAAGACCTTGGAAACGCCGTATTTTTTCTACTATCGACCTCCGTAATGGTTACTGACAAGTTCAGATGGAAGAAAGCTCAAAAAAATATACTGCCTTGACCCTTCCCCAAGGCGGTACCTATCAATTCAAGGTTATGCCGTTCGGCCTGAAAAATGCCCCCAGTACGTTCCAACTGCTAATGTCCCAAACTGCCCTTGTTGGATACATTAATAAATTTTGTATGGTGTACCTAGATGATATCATCATTTACTCTCAAACCTGGAAGGAACATCTTCATCATGTTGACCTTATTTTGGAATTCTCAATATACACGGTCTGAAGTGCTCGCTGGAAAAAAGCTGCTTCAGAAAAACCTCAACCGATTTTCTCCGTCACGTTATCACCGCCGAAGCCAACTTCCCCCAAAGCGAGCACGTAAATGCTGTACTTGAAACAACCCCTCCCAAGTCAAAAAAAAAGTTTACAAAAGTTCCTAGGTATTTGTGGATGGATCCAGGAATATGTCCCCTACTTTTCCATTACAGCCACACCCCTTACGGATCTCCTCGGAAAACAAGGCAGTCAATCGAAGTGGACCGCAGAAGCAGAACGTGCTTTTGAAAGTGTAAAAACTCTCTTTAAAAAGCCATTGCTCTTAGAACGCCCTGTCCCCGGGCTACCCTACACCCTACAAACTGACGCAAGTACCATAGGGATGGGAGCGGTACTCTATCAAACCAAGCTAGACTCTACCCGAAGCATTATCAGTTACGCTAGCGCCAAATCTTCTCCCACTCAGTCTCGCCATCATTTGGGCCCTCAATAAATTTGCTTTTCATCTCCAACGTCGTCCCTTCGTCCTTAGAACCGATGATGAAGCAATCACATGGTTACATCGCGTTAAGGAGAACCGGGGCAAACTCAGACAATGGGCTTGTCAGCTGGGAACTCATTCTTTCACCATTGAAAAATGACTAATGAGTCAAAGCCTACTCCCTGTGGCCCTAGCAGAAGTTCCCTCCGGCATTAACGATGAAGAGGATCCTTCATAGATGAACGCCTGCTGCCCCCTGGAAATAAAAACCCCACGTCAGAACAGCCACCGTACCTTGCGTGCATGAAAACACGTGATCTGTATGACGACATTACAAGTGCTCAACAGGCAAATTACGAAACGTATAAACTTGCCGCCAAATATAAACAGCTTGCGTCACTACCGGTTCTTGCGGAAAAAGAAGCTGTCTTTTTTCAACAGCATTCCCTTAACTCTGGTGGTGTCTGGAGAGCTAGCGGAACAACACCCTCCACCTGGCTTCTCTTCGTCCCAGGTATGGCCCGGGAGTTGACACCAGAATTACCAGACATCCGCGTATGGACGAGACCCTTCGAGCCATCCAACAGCGTTTTTTTCTGGTCTCAGATGAGAGAGGACATCAGGGAATACGTACATAGTTGCCATCTTTGTGCTTTATGCAAACCCCTCAGGACCGCCCACCCTGACCAAGAACGTCCCCGGGAACCAAAAAACCCTTGGGAAATCGTCGCCCTTGACCTTATGGGACCCCTGATCGCGTAGAGGAAAAGCCTACCTTCTTGTAGTAACCGACCTCTTTTCAAGATGGGTAGAGGCCTTTCCGCTTAGTAACGATAAAGCCCCTCAGATCATCGCCACAGTAGAACACGAAGTTTTCCGCCGTTACCGTTATCCCAGAGCCCTACTTACCGATAACAGGCCCCAATTTACGGGTAAAAATTGGATCGAAGCTTGCCAAAGATGGTCCACCTCCTGCCGGACCACCCCCGTTTACCACCCCAGAGCTAATCCAACAGAACGCCGTAACCAAGATCTAAAAAAAGGTATGAGGTTACGCCTAACCGTGCGCCCCCACAAGGACTGGGATCTTCACATCCCCGGGATCCTTTATAACACCCGTACTCGACGTAACATTGCAATTGAGCTCACTCCCAGCGAAGTTCTTTTCGGAGCTAACCTCGAACGCCCCGGTGAATGGACCTTCCCAAAACCACCCACGCCCACTGACAGTTCCAGGGACGTCCGGATCCATCAGGTGAGGCAGCAACAGGCCAGTATCTGAGGAAAAAAGCACCGAACGAAGCTTCGAAAGAATCCGCACAGCAATACGAAATCGGAGACCAAGTCTTTGTCCGAAACAACCAACTCTCGGATGCCCAAAAAGGCTTTAATGCCGCTCTAGCCCCGCTACGTAATGGACCTTTCGCTATACTGGAACGGATTAGTGGACAAGTCTACGAAATAGAGCTCATCAATCGTGTCGCAAAAATGCACACAACTCAGATCTACCCCGCACGCCCAAGCATAAATAACTGCGTTGTCACGCAAAAGAGTGACCCTACTGTCGCTCCAGCAGAGTCAGATCTTCCTCCAAAGAGTAGTCCCAGGTCTGCTCGAGAACCTACACTCATCGCTACCTCAATGTGCGACCTCCTTGTCGACTCAAGCATTGAGAAAAACTCTAGGGCCCCAATGGATACCCCTGATATCCAAGTCTCACAAAACTCTAGGCCCCCAATGGGTACCCTGATATCCAAGTCTCACCAAACTCTAGGCCCCCAATGGATATTCCTTATATCCAGGTCTCACCAATCTCTAGGCCCCCAGTGGATACCCCTGATATCCAGGTCTCACAAAACTCTAGGCCCCCAATGGATAACCCTGATATCAAGGTCTCACCAAACTCTAGACCCCCAGTGGATACCCAAGATATCCAGGTCAGCCGAAACAAGGATCCTATTCCTCAAAAGCTCACATCACTGCCTTGTGAGGCACCCAGACTGCACACCGGAGCCAAGACTCTCAACCCCTTGAGTCTACCGACGACACAGAGGACGCCCAAGAAAAATGGCCCAACCAAATCTGGTGGTCAGCTCACAAACCCAAGTCCTTCCGGTTCAGGAATACCATAGAGGGCGGCCTCTGAAAAGGCCCGAGACCGATCCGTTGATTTAGAATCTCGACAAAGACCCTCCGGCTCAGAAACGCCGTCGAGGGCGGCCCAAAAAAAGGCCCCAGATCATTCAAGACCCTCCGGGAAAAGAACTCCGTCGAGGGCGGCCTTCCACAGTGGCCCCAGGATGCTGACACCAGGAAGGAGAACACGATATCTGATTCTCCGCCACCAGAACGATTTTGCGATCTACGACCTCGGCGTTAGATCTATTGTAAAAATGTATATGTGACGTGCGCCTAACAAAGGGGGCTTAATCTAAAAAAATCGAAATCGAGGTTTTTACACCTTTCGATATTTTTTGGGTTGCTCTTTTTGATGTAACCATCGAAAAAAAATTGCGAACGTTATTATTGCTAATAATTGAGTTGTTGGGTACCCGAGAAATCAGGCTTTCACTCGAGAGCTCGAGATCCCGTGAAACACCTCCCACCACTCGCCACTACATCTCCGCGTCTCATCTATGCCCGTCCGTGAGCAGGGTCTACGACCTATCTCTTTCCTCGTGAGAATGAAGTGATAAGTGGAGAGGGAAGATTTCATGAGTCTTGAATTTGACTACCTGTATAAGTATTTTTCGCTTTAGCCATTTAATTGTAATTTCCGCATTTTATCCTATTTTCCAGAGTGATGTTAGAACGCCTCAGACGACGAAAGACCCTGTGGATTGATGTCCGCCAAATTATATTCATGGTTATAAATAATATTTGTAATCACGAATCATATTTGGCAAACGTCCATGATTCTTCCTTTCGTTGCCTGGACGTCCTAAGCCCACCTGTCATTCGACTTTGAATAAATTGGGTCGTGGCATTCAGTCCGAAAAAGTGAAAGTCCCTCTGACAATCGACAGCGCAAGCGCGCCTTCAGTTATCGTTCACGCTTGAAGACATTTGCTTGGCGAAAACGCGCCAATCGTGCGAAACCTCGTGGCTTCCTCGTGGCCACAAACATATCGTGGTTCATTTTGAAATAATGAAATAATAAAAGGTTTCGTAATTCATCCTAAAGACAAAAAAACGCGCACTGAAGCACGCGATCGGTCTCGTCTGTTATAAAATTACCAATATATTCAGTCGATTGTAGTTTACGTTACGTTATTTAAAAGAGCGAAATTCACGCCGAAATTCTAATTGGTTAAATTTTTACAATTATTATCATTGTTGCATTTCATTAAACAATGATAAATATTAATCTGTTAATTGAGTGTTATTGACCTCAATCGCCGGGTAAGACAAAGTTCGAATTGCTCTAGTGATCATGAACATTTTCAGACAACTATATTATCTACAGAAAATCATTTCGGCGACAGCGCCTCTTTCGCCCATTTTACTCATGATAACTGTTAAGAGGGGATGGATACTTCAGCGACTAGAGAGGCACAGCGGGGTGGTTAGGAATTTTTACCGACAGCGCCGTCTACATTTATGCTACCCTATATTTTGATCTAGGTGTATAATATCTTTGCTTCTTGTATGTTTTTCATATATGCATCAAATATTTTTGCGCGTCTTTCATTGATCACTATTAATGCCTGTATAATTTACATTATTATTTTTTGAACTGAAATAGTGATGGAATTTTGTAACATTATTTCAAGTTATTATATCCACTCAACATTATTTCACTTCTTGACAAAAAAGACTGCAACTGTATGTCACATGACTTGGTTAATGTCGTCAGCTTCTACCGTGCGCGCGCAAAAACTTAAAGGTGTTCGCAGAAGAAAATCCGTTGCAGTGCGCTGGAGATGTCTCACGGACGTGCCGTCCGCGCACGAACTCATTGCGCCGATCAATCACGTGCAACCTGTCGTGCTGCTGCGGTCCGAGCGGTGACGTACACAAGATTGTCGCTACTCACACTAGTTCGCAACCCACTTGAGTACGTGCTGCCACGGACCGTAGCAGCACGGCAGGTTGCACGCGATTTGGTGGTGTTATGCGTCGTGCACGAACGGCACGTCCGTGAGACGTCTCCAGCGCACTGCAACGGATTTTCTTGTGCGAACACCTTAAGCTTTCTTCTTGTAGCAGCCAATCAGAATCGCCGTTACAAGAGAATATCAGAGTTACCACGAAAAGGGTATATGATTAGCTAATCAGAGATAAAACCTCCATGGTGGAACGCATTACAATTTGATCATGATTGAAGTCTCGATTAAAGAATAATCATGATTAGCCAATCATGTATTTAATCCGAGTTGGTGTAATCGGCTCTTAAAGATTCTTTTGTGCAAGTTGCAATCAAAAGAAGTGAGGTGTCTCGACTTTTGGCCCTGACTTTAGTTTGTAATTCAAAATTGTGTACTACAGTTTTCTATATTAATGAACATTGAAGTTCTCTGTTATTAAAATAAGAATCACGACCAGTGAACTCACTTAACTACCATCTTGAAATTTAGACTATAGCAGATTTCAAGCGGGATATGCTATCCTGCTATCTGATAAATGGCCTCGTCTGCCCAATTTTTTCACATCGATGCTCGGGTTTCAAACCAGTTCGTCAAGAAATCTGTAGAATTCTAAGAAAGTAAATGAGAACGTGGAAAATTACTTTGAAGAAAATCGATGGCCATGAAAAAAATGTCGGAAAGTTGTGTTCGCGCATGAAACATTCGGGCTGAGAACAAAGGCCTACCACGTCATCATGGCAAACAGCTCGAGAAAAACAGGAATAGATCAGCAGGTAGCAGAAGGTGGGCTTGCCTTTGACCTGCTTTTCTGAGATGGCTGAACTCCCTGAACGATAGGGCTGCAGAAGGACAAGGTAGTAAAATACGTGTAAAAAATCAAGTAAACGTAGCTAATTGAAAACTATTTGTTCTTCAGTTCAAAGCAAGTTTTATGACTAAAATTAGAAAGAATACATTTTATATGTTGATATATTTTTGATATGTCAATATAAGAATGTCGACAATGTAATGTAAAATTTCTGCAGCTTCTATAGTCCTAATACAATGTATTTTGGCACTGTGTATAGGTGGACTCCAGTTTTGTTGAATAGTCTTTCATGGATTGTTGGATTTTCGTGGTTTCTGAAAACACTGTTGTAAGATATAGGTTGGCTGCCGTCCCTATGGGGTGCCCAGGTTGATAACAATGAGTTACGTGTTAGATCCGAGAGCCGATCTGAATAAAGACGTGTTAATTGTAACTTGTGTGTTGTTACTTTCTTTAATAAAAACCCGATTGCAATACGCTACATTGGCGACGAGGATAAACTCTTGATCAATCGCGGGAAAGCGGGTGCGGTAAAATCCGAAAGGAAAAAGAAGCAAGTCAGATGAACGCGACGGGCGTCTCGACCACGCCTAGTTTGAGGTTAAGTTTGCACGAGGGGTTGTGTCGACTTGTGCTATCAGGGTAAAAGTGGGGCTAGTAAGGCTATCTTCGTTACGTGAGGATTTAATTAGTGAAACGAAGGAACTTTAATGTGATTGGCACGATGATGTCAAGCGTGAGAGATACAGAGTCAGTCCACGACGATTCTAGAAATGTTGGACAAAGATGGAAGCGCTGGATTCGCGCATTTGAAATTCACCTTTAAGCGAGGAATATCATGAACGCAGCTCGTAAGAGGGCGCAACTACTGCATTTAGCGGGACCGGAAGGCTACAGGCTAATGAGCCATACGAGAAATACGTTTCGTAGCCTTAGCCAAGCGGAAAACGAAACCATCGGAATATTCATGCTACAATTACGGCAACAGTCGAAGAACTGTAATTTCGCAGGGACGGAAGACGAAATGATTCGTGACCAGATTATAGAAAAGTGTCGATCAGCTGATCTACACAGGAAGTTATTGGAGAAGGGGAATACGTTGACACTTGATGTCACAAAGGAAACGGCACGAGTTTGGGAGAACGCACAGAGTCAAGCCAGCTCTATCGAAGAAAAAAAGGAACCTGAAAGAGAATTTATTAATAAAATTAGGTTTGGTTCAGGTCGACAAGAAGGAAAAACTAAGAAATCGTCGGAAGGTAAGGCGGAAAGAAATAATACCTTGAGTGGAAATTCAACAGGAAGTGTGTGCTATCGATATGGTGGCACAGGGCATTTTGACAAAGATGAAATATGCCCGGCTTGAGGAAAGGTTTGTGATAGGTGTAAATTGTTTGGGCATTTTAAAAAGATGTGCCGTACCAAATTGAGTGGAAAGTCGGATAGTGGAGGAAGGAATTATGTTCGCCAGTTTGACACAAATAGCGACAGTGAACCGGAAAATAAGAAAGAGGCGAATAAGTCACCAACATATGCTTTTTCGATTGCAGCAGTAGGGTCCAAAACCGACAAAAACAGCTGGATACGAGTAAACATTGGGGGAGTATGGACACTCATGTTTATCGATTCAGGGGCTGGCTGTAATCTCATTGGCAGACTGACGTGGGAATTCTTAAAGAAAGAAAAGGTAAGTGGCAAATCATACAAAACAAAGAAGGAAATTTTTGCCTACGGAGAAAAGAAGCCACTAGATATATTGGGTGCGTTTTCAACGAAATTGATGATCGAAACTGGAGTGTCCTTGGAAGACGAGGTATACGTCATGAATGGAACCGGTAATTCGCTTTTGGGAAGGAACGCCGCTATACAATTAGGAGTTTAAAAAGTAGGACTCAACATCAATGAGGTTCAACCTGACGTGGACATAACAAAAGAATATGCGGATCTGTTTCAAGGGCTAGGGGAATTAAAAGACTTCCAGCTAAAGATTCTAATTAGAACTGAGGTACCACCAGTGGCACAACCGGTACGGCGTGTGGCCTTCGGTCTTAGAGAACCTTTGGAAAAGCTACTCGCATATTGTAAAGAAAAAGATATCATCGAAGAGGTGGATGGGTCAACTCCTTGGGTGTCCGCGGTACACATGGAGCCGAAAAAGAACAATGAATGGAGATTGTGTGTGGACATGCGACAAGCTAATGAGGCTATCGAGAGGGAAAATCATCCTATTCCAACGATAGAATAAGTTCTACATGATTTAAACGGGAGCACGATATTCAGCAAACTTGATATTAAATGGGGATATCATCAAATCGAGATTGAGGAAAAATCCCGGGTAAACACTACCTTTTGTACACACAAAGGACTTTTTCGTTACAAAAGATTGTTTTTTGGAATCAATTGCGCACCTAAAATGTATCACAAAATCATCTCTCAGATACTCCAGAAGTGCGAGGGGGCATACAATTATCTGGATGATATAATCGTGCATGGCAATGGCAGGGAAGAGCACGATGAAAGATTAAAGAAAGTATTAGAGTTGTTTCGGGAGAAAGGAATGACTCTCGACAGAACAAATGTAAATTTAACATGACGGAAATTACATTTCTTGGATTTCATATTTCTAAAGAGGGTATCAGAGCGACGGATGATAGACGTTCGGACCTTTAGAATTTCGCGAACCAGAAAACGCTTCAGAGGTGAAGAGCTTCCTAGGTTTAGTACAGTTCTCAGCCAGCTTTATACAGGATCTAGCAACACTTTCTGAACCCTTGCGCAGACTCACACGAGATGGAATACCTTATCAGTGGGGACTGGAACAGAAGGAGTCATTTGAGAAGTTAAAGGAGAAAGCATCAGATGCGATAGCCTTGGATTTCTTCAGCAAGAATGCGAAGGCCACGGTTGTAGCAGATGCTAGCCCAGTTGGACTTGGAGCGGGTTTTATCCAAGAAAAGGAAAGTTCGATCGCCAGGATTATCAAATATGCGAGTGAAGCATTAACAGATGTTGAGCAAAGGTACTCACAAACAGAAAAAGAGGCCCTAGCTTTGGTATGGGCGTGCGAGAGGTTTCAAATCTACTTAATTGGGATAGAATTTGATCTGATCACCGATCACAAGCCCTTGGAGGTTATCTTTGGACCACGCTCTAAGCGATCAGCAAGAATAGAACGATGGGTACTGAGACTGCAACCTTTCCATTACAAGGTAATATACAGACCAGGAAAATCAAATATAGCCGATCCACTCTCCAGGCTACTAGACGTATCAAAAGCACATAAAACGCCAGTGGACGACATGGAAGAAGTAATCTACAGATTGATAGTCGAAACGGTACTAGTGGCGATGGCTCTTTAAGAGGTCGAAGTTGAATCAGCGAAGGATGAAGAACTACATGCCTTGAAAAAGAGCCTAAAGACGAATTCATGGGAATTGCAGAGCAAAAGCGGTACGAGATTATTCTAAATGAGATGTGTGTCTTCGAAGGAATGGTGCTGCGTGTGCCCAGAATCGTCCTGCCTAAGAGTCTGCTGGAGCGGGCACTGGAACTCGCTCACGAAGGTCACATTGGGATCGTAGGAATGAAGCAACGACTGCGGACAAAGGTTTGGTGGAAAACCATAGACAAGGACGTGGAACTTTGGTGCAAGTCATGTCATGAGTGTCAATTGGTCCAGCTGCCAGATCAACCGGAATCGATGTTGCGCACAGAACTTCCTGCAAAACCTCTACCGTCGGGACACAATTTACTGTTTACCGTCGATTATTATAGTCGCTTCTACGAAGTTGACGTAATGACAACAATCACAGCAGGGAAACTCATAGAGAAATCCAAAATCATTTTTGCCAGGCATGGACCTCCAGACACCTCAATCACCGACAACGGGAAGTCATTTATCGACGCTGGATTCAACCAGTTGCTTACTAGCGTCGGAGTGCGCCACAGGTATTCCACTCCACTTTGGCCTCAACCGAATGGCGAGGTCGAAAGGCAAAATTGGTCAACGGTCAAACGGCTACGAATTGCTCAGGCAACAGGAAAGTCGTGGCGGGAAGAGTTACTTACGTACCTATTCGCATACAGAACCACACCACATTCGGTGACTGGGGTACCGCCTGCGGAGTTGATGTTCCAACGGAAAATAAAAACCAAGCAAGGAAAAAGGAAGGGAGTACGGTGACAGAATGAGGAATGCCAAGCCATGTGACATCGAGATTGGAGAGCCAGTTCTAATGCGTCAGAAAAAAGAGAATAAACTATCTACACCCTTCAAGCCGATTCCAATGTCGGTTATCAGCAAGAACGGAAACTCGTTCGGAGTCGAATCACCAGACGGGGTGGTGTATAAAAGGAGTTCCACTCAGTTGAAACGATACTTCGAGAGAGGATCACGAAATCAGATTACCTTGAGTGAGGAGGATGGCTCTGAGATTCAGGGCAGGATAGTTCCAGCTTCAAGTGATGAACCGGCTCAACCACAGCGTATTATAGAACCAACGAAGTCGCCAAGGCCTCAGCGAACACGTCGTCAACCGGATAGATTCGGAGACTACGCGTTATACAGCAGTGGTTGTTACTTACGATTCAAAGTGTAATTTTGTGAGTCAATTCAATATATATTCTTTATATAATTTTCGATATGAACAATTTGTCAGTACGTTCCGAGTTCCAATCTTCGACATCAACAATTTGACATTATATTCAGGATTTCAAAGGCAGAGAGAGGTCGTAAGATATAGGTTGGCTGTTCTCCCTATGGGGTGCCCAGGTTGGTATCAATGAGTTACGTGTTAGATCCGAGAGCGGATCTGAATAAAGACGTGTTAATTGTGACTTGTGATTTGTTACTTACTTTAATAGTAACCCGATTGCAATACGCTACAACTGTGGTCCACCATATCCCGCCTACGTGCTGTACTTAGGCTAACCTTAAGGCATCCTTTGTGTGCTGGCTCTGATGTAAAACTATTGTACATCTAGCGGCGGAATTGCTAATCCGTTAGTGATGCACGTCGACCGGGACGATCGAGAAATATCTGAATTCGAGACTGTTTCTCATTTTTCGAAGACAGTATCTCGTCTCAGTTCATATCGTCAAATCGAGGATCTCGTAAATCTATCGAGATCGATCGAAAATTTTCATCTATTTAATTTGGTCACGATTAGCATTAATGCCGTTGATCACATTTTATTTCACAGTAAATAAATAAAATAATTTGGTTCTACTCCTCGAAAAGATAACTTAATCATAATAGAAATAGAAATAATATTTAAATATAATAAAAATGATATAGAATAAAGTAATTGTTTTGTTTGAATGAACAATTTATTACTTACTTTTCTAAAATAGGGTTAAATAATGATTATTACATCAGCGACATTATTTATTACTTAAGGAACGAACGGTCCATGAGCCAAGAGTCATTAACTATCTAGTTGATGTGATGTTCAATCTATTCCTGTGTTTTCGAATGGTTAGCGAACATCGTGAAAGAAAAGCGTTCTGATGGTACCGATGATGACGGAATGGCCAGATAGTCACGCGCCATTTTAGCAAGTCGTGGAAACTGCTGTTGATGATCCTTCCACCACTTCAAAACATCAACTGTTGAAACTGCCCTTTCCTCTGCTAAGTGCAACTTTATTTCTCGTTTCCAATCATTTTCGTTTGTGTTCATCGAAGGTTCTTCTTTCTCTTTATTGTACAACGAGAACAAATCGAGTTCTTCGTCGACAGAATTTAATCCATCCTGACAATGCTGACCAGACGTATCATTGAGAACACGAACCTCCTATGTTTTCCATAAATTATTATTTCGTTAAAATCTTATGATGATCTTATGATAATCTTATTTTGATAGAAAATTTAAATATTTTAATTGTTCTAACGTCTTAAGCGTTTTTAAATTTGATTTAAAAGGTATTTTCAAAGGTGTTTCTGCGTCAAATTCAAACATATTACTAAAAAAACGAATTTTTCAAATATTTTACGATATTTCCATCTAGGGTTTATATAGTTTAAAACATTTTTCGGTAACGACCCTTAAAATTTACCATTTCCGAAGGAGTTGTGTGCAGTACTCAGATCTGAAGATTGATTCAAACATTGCTAGAGATGTAGCTTCCATTTCTCTCCCCCATGAAGTCTTTGCAAACGTTTCCAGCTTATTCCTTGGATCTAGTATCGACACTAAGCAGTAGATCCAGTTGCTTTTGCTGTAATGTTTAAGTAGTTTTGCTAATCCTGCTTCTAAAGCTGTTAGTATTTTTTCTTCAACTGGACTTCTAACCTTTTCCTGTAAAGTTTTGATCGATTTTTTCATCTTATCCAACAACATGTTGAAACCAATGACAACCAAATTTAGAGTTGGATAATTTTCTCCACTAAACGCAGCAGAGAGTACTTTGAAGTGTCGCAAATACTTATGGAATTTTTGCAACAAAATCTATTCTTGTTCACTGATAATCAGTTTTCGAAGAGATACATTAGTTTGAGTCAATAAACTTATTGCTCGTCGCATGCGAATCGCAAGCTTGATCATATCGCATGTCGAATTCCACCTAGTTGTTACATCGATGTTTGGCGACAACATTTGGATTTCACAAATCTCACAGCAAGTTCGAAGTTTGTTCATCCATTGTTCATCTTCGTCGCAATTTTTCTCTTCGTCACTGATATTATCAAGACTTAGTTCTTTTAATATGCTTTGCACAGATATGTTCAAAATGTGTGCATAGCAGCGGAAATGTTGATTTTCATGATCAAAGATCATCAAATAAGATAACTCAATCATGAATCTCGTGTTTTCTTGTTTGATTTTTTTCTTTTTACTTTATGTCGTATTTCATAATTTTCGAAGGTGTCGTGAAAGCATTTGGCGATATATTTTCCAGCATATGCTCCATTTGAAGGACAAAAATCCACAACAACAGAGTGCAATACCCATTCATCATCAATCAAGTGGCCAGTAATTCCGTTGTACCCACGATGAGCCACAGAAGACCATCCATCTAATGTGAATGATATTTTAGACATGTTTTGCTGAAAAATCATCATTACACAATTATGCATTTTTGAAAATCGGTCTTCAATCCTAGATTTGAGCTGATAACGCATCGGAACATCAGCTGCCGGGTTAAGATAATGGAAAAATTCTTTTGTCTCATTGTCGTTTCGAAGAGATTAATTTTTAACCAAAAAGATCAATTTTCTACCAACCAAGATCAGAATGTCCAGTAAAGACAAGTGATAAATTTCCCGTACATTTCCCGCAGACTCCTTCAAAATTCCCGTACATATATCAGTTGCATTCTCTGTTTTTCGTTGACAAATTAAAGTATATTTAGCCTACTGTTGGTAATAAACTTTCAGGTCATTTTTTTCGGTTTACAATCATTATTTAATGAAACTAATAATTTCTTCTAACCGATACTTCTGCGCTTAACTTACTGAATATCGAACCCTTCTCTCCCAAATTTCAGGATAAAGTTTCAACGTTTTTTGCAACTACGGGCAATAAGTAATTTCAATAGAAATTAGGGAATAATAAATTCTAATTTTATTTTTAAAATATACCTTTTCATTGAAGAGCGGAAGCTTAGGTGCTGCTATGATACCTATGTTAGCGGGCATTTAAACGTTTCAAGAATATTGTCGTTGAAATGTACACTATCATACCAACCCTTCTAGAAAAAAATGATTGGACCCGACTGAGATCGATTGCCAGGTGAATCGTTTTGAATTGGTATTAATAGGGACAAATTTTGTTTATCGTTGTCCATCATTTTCAATCAGGAAAAGCGTTTGAATCGTTCGCAATTGGGTTAGTGCATACAGACGTCATTCGTAAACCTAACTCTAAACAACTACTAAAAACGCGTGCAGTTTTTATAATTTATTATTTTATTGTTGTTCGTCCTATGTACTCTTGTTCTATATTCAATGCAATTGTTAAAGACTGCTTAAAATATGAACTGTCCGTGCGTGTTTTCTTGTGCTTGCGACGTACGATGAAGATATGGGGTAAAATTTCCCAAGTGTCCCCGCCTAAAATTTTGTTATCGCCTATCTTATTCAAACTCCGCCAGATTATAGGGCTAGTGGACCTCTTTATATTCTGTAAAGGGGGCGCACCTAGTATAACGGGTTGTCAAGATACAGGAGCCCGAATTTTCGACGATTCACCCCGACTGCTAACCTTCAATTGTACATAACTCCTGTTACAGTTATCCAATTTAACTTTTTTATGCGGGTTTTAGAAAGGTATTTTAACAAGATTTACAACAAAAATAACCAATGAGCAATAAAGCTTGATTTTTTCTCTTGAAAAACACCCCAGAATGAAAATGGGATGGAAAGTATTGGTTGAGTTGTAGAAGGTCATAAGAGCGCGGGTGCCCCGCGCCAACGAGCCACGGCGCTACTAGGCGTGCTGTAGTGACTCAGTTGTTTTAATAATTGATAAAAATGATTTTTCAGTTAACAAGTAACGAATATTTCATTTTATCCTTACTTTCATGTAGCTGGAGAACGATTTACATATTTTCTTAATTGAAATTTTCAAATGGTTCCATTGTAGGAAAACGATAGTTAATAATAAAATCATTAACGATTTTGTTGGATGGTTCTGCTTATCTGTCACATTTCGAGATGGTTTTTAATAAGTCGTCTTGTATGCCACGTTTGGTGAGTTTTTTTGGTGTTAATCTCTTTGCCTTTAACAATTTTTGACGTGATTCTCCTTGCCTTCCACATTTCGGGGTGCTTTTTTTATGTGAGTCCCCTTGCCTCTCACGTTTTGGGGTCCTTTTTGGTGTGAGTCCCCTTGCCTCTCACTATGTTACTTAAAAAGTGATTTTTTGTTCAGCTTAACGTTCACTTTGATCTTCTCTTCGCGATCTCTTTGCGATTTTTCTCTTCGAGAAAATGTCATACTGTGGAGATGACGAATACTTCTTCAAAATTAGAGTCGATTCTGAAGAGGGTACAAAGTGTTAGTATTTTTGTGTGCTTGGCACATTCTTTGTAGAGTCGAATCGAGTTTTAAGGTTTTCAGCAGTGGCGGCATGATTTTCTATGGAAATGAAAAATATTACCGTTTCAGGCAAGTTTTTTAGCCCATTCATATAGAGCATCAGCAGTCAAAATCTGATTCTGAGACGATGCCTGGAGACTTGCACGTATGGCGAGCCTTTTCAAATTGCCCCCAATTCCATCACATGGTCCTTTTCAATGTGCAGTCGCGTGAAAGTGCCATTCCGTCTGAATACCGAAGTCTGCTTCATGATATAGCAGATTTGCAAAATTGTACTTATTTTCAAAATGTTGTTTTGCACCATCGGTAGAGTAAATAATTTTTTTTTGTTTGAAATTATCATTTAGGTATTTGGTTATAACTTTCTGAAATTCGTAAACAGATATTGTTTCATGATTTAGGTTGTCGGATAAAAGAGCTAGATTGCGATGTTTTAATTCATTGCCCTCTTTGTAATAGATGAGAGTTGTATAGATCGTGACCTGATTTTTGTTACTTGTAAGCAGAAACATAATTTTGATCAATTATTAAAACAACTGAGTCACTACAGCACGCCTAGTAGCGCCGTGGCTCGTTGGCGCGGGGCACCCGCGCTCTTATGACCTTCTACAACTCAACAATACTTTCCATCCCATTCTCGTTCTGGGGTCTTTTTCAAGAGAAAAAATCAAGCTTTTTTTCTAGCCTAACTAAAAAAATATTGAAAATGCCGCATTGGGAGAAAATCACAAAAATGTTTTTTAAAATGAAAAATCAAGGTGAAATAAATTTTTTTATTGTTCATTGGTTATTTTTGTTTTAAACCTTGTTAAAATACCTTTCTAAAACCCGCATAAAAAAGTTAAATTGGATAACTGTAACAGGAGCTATGTACAATTGAAGGTTAGCAGTCGGGGTGAATCGTCGAAAATTGGGGCCCCTGTATCTTGAGAACCCGTTATACTAGGTGCGCCCCTTCACAGAATATAAAGAGGTCCACTAGCACTACAATCGGGCGGAGTTTCAATAAGATAGGCGACAACAAAATTTTAGGCGGGGACACTTGGGAAATTTTACCCCATATATATTATATTTCAAAACTGACTTCAAAAAGTTTTCCCAATATTTAGTTGCCGGTATATAGTAAGTTATTTAATTTTTATTGTGTCTATAAGTCGTTTATTGCTCTTTTTTTAACATTTTGATTCCTAATTAAAATAATTAGACAGATTTTCAGGATTTATTTAATAAATAAATCATATAGATTTTTATTTTATTTTCGAAGTGCAAAAGTGTAGAAAAATATCACATTAAAGTACATTATAAAATCGAGAAAAACTCCATTTCTGCAATCATAAATTTAAGTTAATTCACATTGCACAAAGTAAACATTAATTTATTCGATTCAGATCTGTTATCCCTCATTAGATTTTTGTTTATATAAGCGAAAGTTACTTTATTGCCCAAGATAACGGACGAAAATTATATTTCAAGAACAACCAAGAAGGAAAATTTTTCAATACTTTCGTAGTGTTATTAAAATTAAGGTATTAATCATTTTTTAACGAAAAAATTTCCCTCCGAAGATTCAATTTTTTAATTTATGTAGAATGATTGCCTTTTTTAATTTCTGAACCGAAATACAAAAATATTCTCTTCAAAACCTGACTCTTAAGGGGTTTCTCACTTTTTTGCGGAGCATCTCTTAGGAAGAAAAAAAAATCCAGGATTTACAAGTTATTAACATCAGTTCTTTAACCCAATAACCATGTTAATTTTGCTTTAGGCTCAAGGTTTTTTCTCCACTGAGAAAATATGTAAAATATAAATATGAAGAATATAAAAGTGTTAAATAAAAAAAAAAATTTTAATATAGATTCTTCAAGAATTTAGGAAAACATATGTCAAATAACGTATAGAATATCTTATAGAATCCAATGAATAACCTAACCATTAACTGTACGATCAGTAATAAATTCCTCAAAGAAAATAAAATGAACAAAACATTTGAAAATGGTTGAAATTTTTACTTATTTTTTATTGTTCCTAATTACTTCGTCCATTATTTTGATAATGAAGTCACTTTTGTTTATATAAATGAAAAATATAGACTTCTTGATTCAATTGAATTGTAGATTGTAGAAATAGCGCTTTCACTATTTTGTAATAAGCGCACAGGGTGCGTCACGGTGTACCCGGGTATTTCTTGTGTCTTTAAACTGAAATTATTTCATTTCGGACACATGCTTCAAAGATGAAAGTACATGAGAGCTCGTAAGTAAATGTATCATCTATATTCTTAGAAGTTTTCGTTCAGTAAATATATTGGGGAGAGTTCGGGAGCTTAGAATTTTGTTTGGACTTTTATCGGTGTGACGGATTACCCGGGTACTACTATATACTTAGTATGCGGCGTGACTTTAAAATGATTTATTTCTTCCGAACATGATAAACTTGTATTTTGTTATGTAATTATAATTTATTCTTATTTTTTATCAATAGAAAAATGAATTAATAAGAATAATTACCATATGCTTATGTTTACTCTTTAGAGCTTTGGAAGCAGGTGTTACATACTGGCTGACTGACGAAAGTTCATCACGTTCAGTTGACTTTCGAGGGTTGTTGAATATTATTATGGGGTTGAAAATATTATTTGCGGTTTTCCGAAGGTAAATTCAGTGATCATTTGAAATTTGTTGAGACTTTTACATGGAGGGTCTTCGGATTTGTTCAGGTAAAAGTGGTGGTGGTGGTCTTAGGGGGCTGTTGAATATTACCCTGGGGTTGGAAATATAATTTGGGGTTTTCTGAAGGTGATTTGGGTGATTATTTCAAATTTTTGAAATTTTTAGTGTTTTACATGGAGGCACTTAGGATTTGTCCAGGTAAAAGTGAAACGGGTAGTCTGAGGTGGTAGTTAAATATTATCATAGGGCTGAGAATATAACTTGTGGTTTTCTGAAGTTGTGCTAGTTATTTAATGACGGACTGGCGTGAGCCAGCGAAGGGATCACATTGAGTCATGTCAAAGTCGGCGAACAAGACACCAGAATATCTATCACCATGATTATGAAAACACCTCCAAATACCTGTTGTCGAACTCAATCCAAAAACTAAGAGTCCTTAAGGAAAGTTTCACTGGAAGCCGGATCCCAGCAGGCACTCCTTTTGAACCCAAAAAAGGTTTTGGGTTTTTGTAGAAAATTGGAACAGATGTAGCCTCCGGAAGCTACGACCACGATCGTTCACCGAACGATCGATCCCGACGCAACCGGAGGTGATACGTCGTCCGACTCGACACTCCCCACAACACCAGAAGTTGATCGAGTCGGGAAATCACTACACAAGCACTCAATGCACAGAAGGTGAAGTTAACTTTAATTTAAGGACTTAACCGCCCGAACCGTCCACAAGCAAGACTGGACCACCCGACCACTGGCCACACTCGCCTACACCTAGGCGAATACTGAAAAGCCAGAAAGAAGGGGTAAAATTCGCAACAGGGGAGCTTCACACCACCACTCGACTCCCCACTCCCACCAAAGGGAAAGAGCCTGAAACTCAAAGAGCACTGGGCGAAAACCATTTTACTAACAATGAAACCTTGAAGGTCGCTCAAACAAGAATAACAGCATCAAATAAATTATTAACAAGTTGAGTTGGGTGATTATTTAAATTTTTTTAATTTTTGGAGTGTTTTACGTAGAGGCTTTTCAGATTTGTTAAGTTAAAAGCAGTAGTGGTGGCCTTAGGGGGTTGTTGACAATTATTATGGGGTTGGAAATATAAGTTGGGGTTCTTTGAAGGTGATTTGGTTGATTATTTCGAATTTTTTAATTTTTTTAGTTTTTTACGTGGAGGGTCTTCGGATCTATTCAGGTAAAAGTGGTAGGGGCGATCTTAGGGTTTTTTAACAATATTATTACGGGGTAGGAAATATGACTTTGGATGTTCTGTGCTACGGAACTATTTGGCAAGCAGCTACAATGGATCCTTAATGCCCCGTAAGTTAGTTCTCCTCTTAAGAATTAAAAAATTGAAAAAAGGGAGGTGGATACCCGGGTACCCCGTTACACCGATGAAGGTGTTGTTTTGTCCGACACATAAGGGTTAATTTGCAACCTAAATTTTGAAATGAAAATAAAATAATATAGGTAATTTATTTGAGAAGTAACAAAATAATTAAACAAATCGACATGTAATGACAAATAATATGCGAAACTCATGAAAATGACTATAAAATAAGTTATTTTAAAAGTTATCTTTTACAGAGTTGTAATTAAAAAAAGAAGTGAATAACCTTTTTCAAATAATTCCCGCGAGATGCAGCGTAATGATGCCACCAGCGTAATAGCACACTTACCTCATCTCGAGTCCCGATTGAGAACGATAGGCAACTATAGCCGGCCTCAATCGTTCCGAATCGGTGCGACCCGATTAAGACACACAATGGGGAACGATTTAATTTTTTTTCAATCGTTCGCAATAGGATCCAATCCTTTTTTGTAGAACGGAAATTTTAATGAAAAATTAAATGAAAAAGATGTGCCACTCGGTAAGAAGAGAAGAATTCACAAAAATTAATACTTTCATATTTAAACGAAAGAGTGAACATTATTTAATTTTTTTGAATGTGCTAATTTTCCATCGGCAGAAGTGCCCAACAAAAGAATAGGTTAATTCTTAATGCGAGAAGTAGACACACCTCTCATGGTTATTTTTAATTCCATACTTGCATGCTGCATTTTCGATTAATTTAATTCTTCCTAATCCGTTCACAAAATGCGTGCACTTACATGATTTCTATTCCTCCGTGTGCAACATAAGTTTGGAAATTTCAATTTTTTCGTCAAGGTTATTTTTATTTCCATACTTACATGCTTTATTTTCGATTATTTTAATTACTTCTAATTGCAAGTAGGGATGGGCGATTTTCTCGAAAAGATCGATTCTCGAATCGATCCAGGGTCGAATTTATTAAGATCGATTCAGCAAAAAAATCGAATCAGAAGAATCGACTTTGAAAGAATCGATCTTTTAAGATCGATGTAAAAATGTGCTAAATAGTTTATATTTACCTATAAATCATTACACCCTGGCGGACCGAACGAACGGAGCGGATACGCTACAGCGTATCCTTATAGTATCCACATCGTATCCTCTCCGTATCATGCAAGAAAAACTGATTAAAAAAGGAAGATGAACATTTCACTTATTGAAATTCGGATTCTACGTGAAATTTTGCGTTAAAAGGTCACGGAGCCCTGGCGGACCGGCCGAACGCAAACATTACGCTACAGCGTAACGGTAAAGTAATGGTAAAGTAATGCTAAAGTAATATCCCTGGTAGAAAAAACCGTTAGAACCCGGATAGAACCCGTTTA